>PJEM01019855.1:0-14866 GCA_004023845.1 Helogale parvula
TATTATAAAAAAAAAAGTTGTATTTACCTCCATCGCCACCTCCAATCCCCTTTTGGAAGTATACAGGGTATAAAGATAAAACTCTTAGGTAGTCCAGACTTTTCCCATGCAGCTACGTGGGACATTGTTTTCCTGTCGATAAAACAGAGAGGAAATGGAAAGGTAATCAGAAGGGTGCTTGGTCGAATGGATTTAGGACAAGGGAAAGCTCTCCCTGGAGGTTACCCAAGGCTGGAGAGACCTGCCTCATGTCCTCCCCACGGAAAGGGTCGCCCAGCTCCATCGCTTCTTGTCGTAGGACTGGCTGAGGCCTTCGTTCCACCCACAGCCCAGGCTGCCTCTCCAAGCATCAGTTGGGAAGTCATCTTTAATAACCTCCTGTGTACAAATTCTTCCTCTTGGCCTTCTTCCCGACACCCTACCAGGGACAGTTATGCGGTTTGATTACTAAGTGGCCCCATCTCTGACAGTCTAGTGTGTCTGTCTCCACAATGGGCATGCACCTTCCTATTCCCCTGACAGGGGACCGTCCCCTCCAGACTCGGTAATCTGTAAAAAGTGGTCAAAGTTAGAGACTGGGAGCAAACACAAAAGTCTGAATGTTTCCTCCACTCCTACCCAAATGAAAAAGAAAAATTTTAACAAAGTCCTACAAACCACTGAAGAGGAACAATCCAAATCACGCTTCTCAGAAGTACGTGGTATTCAAGTTGCTTCACTCTGTAAGGCTCCATAGTAAAGGCTCCAGGAGTTTTTGTTTTTGCCCTGAAGTCTCAAGTTAAGCAAAAAGGAAAAACCCACTGTTTGTGGCAGGTAAAAAAAAAAAAAAGGTACAAAAATCTTGAAGACTAATCAAAATTTTTAAAAATTTTAAGGATTTAAAAAATTTTTAAGTAATCTCTACACCCAATGTGGAATGTGAACTCACAACCCCGAGACCAAAAGTCACATGCTCGACCATCTGAGCCAACCAGGGGCCCCCAGAGTTTAAATTTATAAAATTTTTAAAGTTTTTATTTATTATTGAGAGACAGAGAGAGACAGAGCATGAGCGTGGGAGGGGCAGAGAGGGGGAGACACAGAATCTGAACGAGGCTGCAGGCTCTGAGCTGTCAGCACAGAGCCCAATGTGGGGCTTGAACTTACAAACCGTGGGATCATGACCTTAGCTGAAGTTGGACATTTAACTGACTGAGTCACCAGGCATCCCCCAAAATTTTAAAAATAATGAGCTCCTTAATGAAGCCCTAACTGCAGGGATTTAAGGAGAGAGGGAAACACACAGGTGTCAAATTCAGCTTGCAAAAAGAAGCTTACCCCCTGAAAACACCAGGAGAGTCAGTGTCCACGTTCCTCAGTAATTTGCAGGTCACTGATTCATCTGCAGAAATTAAAGAGAATGCAGATCTTCAGGACTCAGGGATGACTCTTCTACATTTCCTAGAAGGGTCCTCAGAAGTCCTTGACATGGTTTATAATTGTGTACACATGAAGTGTAAACATGTCTTTAAATGTATATTTTGCCACTTTGGGGAGGCCATAGTCATAACGATAGTAATTCAGCCAGGAAAAATTTTCTCCATAATATTGGGGTGCAGAGTGAGTGCTGGCAAGTCGGGGAGCAGGTAAGAGAGGCTCTCTTCTCAGTGGGAATGGTTGTGTTTCCTCTGGTTCTTGGTCTATGTGGCCAGTTTTAGCTTTCTTTATTTTTCGAGAGACCTGGTCTTGGGTCTATTGACCAAGTTCATCATGCTAATCTATAGTCAGATAAGAAAAGTTCTAGACATTTCTGACATGCTCTAGACATCTGACACTATGCATGATAAACACCAAGTTTCATGCATAAAACTACTCTAGTTATCAAGATCACGTTGGTTTTATTTTGATATAACTTAATTTTATTATTTGCTTTCACTCCTACCAGAAGCAAATATTTGTTCAGTTTTCCTGTATGTGCTCCAGAATGTGCTTACTACTTAAGTAGGATAGCATATCAGCCCTTTCTCTGTATCATATACTTTATTAAATATAAATATAGCTTTCTCTTTCAAGAATGTATTGGTCAGCAACGCCTCTGCCTCAGTTTTTGTATATGTGCTGTTGAAGCAAGTACAACCTCAGTCTGTTTTTGTTGGCTATTTAAAAAAAGTCTTCAGATTTATGCCCATAATTATAATAATTTGTCCACTTAAGAGAGATCATTAGCGCTCATCTTATCCCTCCCCTTAAAGTACAGATGCACAAACTGAGGCCCAGTGAGATCCTTTACAGAGGGGTAGTCGCTGGTACGTGACTTTAGAAATACTGTATTTGTTGGTAGGATTAATAGTGGCTACTGTTCCTCCCGATGCTGAATTTTTTAAGGTTATTTATTTATTTTGAGAGAGACCACAAAGCGGGAGTGGGAGGGGCAGAGAGAAAGGGAGAGAGAGAATCCCAAGCAGACTCGCATTGTCAGTGTGGAGCCCCATGTGGGCCTCAAACTCATGAACTGTGAGATCATGACCTGAGCAAAAACCAAGAATTGGACACTCAACTGACTGAGCCACCTAAGCATCCCTTCTGATGACGATTTTTTAATAATAGTATCATCTTACAAGATGAAGCAGGAGTTGGAACTGGATGAAGTAAAGTTTGCAAATACAACACAAGGAAGGGTAAAACCCAGAGGTCTGTGTTGAGACAGAGGACTCTGGGACTTTATGCTGAGACTGCCTTATTGTCACTTGGAGTTTAATGCATTGCACTGATGTTGTTTACAATTTTTTTAAATGGTGACTTTTTTGAGAGAAAGAGAGAAAGTGAGCAGGGGATATGGGAAGGGAGAGAGATGGAGAGACAGAGAGAATCCCAAGCAAGCTCCATGCCCAGTGTAGAGCCCAACGTGGTGATTGATCCCACTGACACTGGGATCATTGAGTTAAGAGTTGAAATCAAAAGTCAGACACTCAACGGACTCAGCCACCTAGGTTGTCCCTCTGGTAACATTCTTAATGTCTATCTATAAGCACTCTGACGCATCCATCTCACGCATACTATACAACGATTTATTACACAACTATTTAAAAGAACAAGGTAGAGCTGTAAGCACTGAGACCAAATCATATCCAAGATAGATTCAGTCAAAAAACCAAGCTACAACATGGCTGCCTTTGGGAGGGCAGGAAGTAAGGACAGTGGGGACTGACTAGAAAGGGGCATGAGGAAACCTTCTGGGGGATGGAAATGTCAATATCTCATTTTGAGTGGCGGTAACATGAATGTGTCCATTTGTGTTATAAAAGAGGAAATATAAATTTTTTCCTTATATGCTTCAAAATATTTTCTGAAAGGACACATAAGATATTATCAATAATGATTAACGTCTAGGGAGTGGGCCAAGGTAGGAAAGAAGGAAACAGAAATTTTTCATTTTATAGTTTTCTGTAGTACTTGAGATATTTTCTTCCCTTACGTAAGTGCCTTTTTAATTTAATTTTTTTTTTCATGACGAGTCTGGCTCCAAAGGCCTTCTAGAAGCCCTTGCTTAAACCTTCACTATGGTGACTTTATAATAAAGGGAATTTTTCATATTGGATGAGAAAGAACTTCCCTAACTACCTCTGTTCTACAAATTCATATATAATGGACTATCAGCTTTGAGTTTATCTAGAGTGGCAATGGAAAGCTTATGGTAAGCCAATTGTTTGGACCTAATGATCCAAACATGGCCCCTTTGATCTTAACCATGCTTAGCCCTAACTTTTGAAGCATAGAGCCACATAAAGGATTTAGTTGTTCATAAACACCTCTCTCCACTTGTGAAAAAGTAAAGGATCATTGCAGGATCTTAAGAAAAATTTTCTGGACCATAGCATATCCCTGTGGAGAAAGATGAGTAATAAAATAGAATGTCACCAAGAACCCAAGGCTTACCACACCACGCCAGATTCATTTCAGAGGAAGTGAGTTTGGCAATCCCCGATGGCCCACAGAACCCATATAGATATATATATACTCATGCAAAAACAATCAGGAAGCTAAAAAATAAGCAGTATTCCCCTTAACAGTAAATTCATAACTAATGATTCAAGACTTTAGCAATCTGTAATTTCATTGTTGTTGTTGTTGCTGTTTTTAACTATACAGGACCTACATCTAGATAGGTCCACAGCAGATATTAAATAAAATCTTGTAAAATTCAACTGAAAGAAGTAAACCTGGTTTGTGTAGTTCCTATATGAGGTGAGAGAGCACACACACAATGTCTGTAACTTCGTATACGTTACGCTCAAAAAACAAGACACACACACACACACAAGACCTCTAGTTTGTTTAATTTTTTTTTAACATTTATTTATTTTTGAGAGACAGAGAGAGACAGAGCATGAGCAGGGGAGAGGCAGAGAGAGAGAGGGACACAGAGAATCAGAAGCAGGCTCCAGTCTCTGATCTGTTAGCACAGAGCCTGATGCGGGGCTCGAACCCACAAACTGTGAGACCATGACCTGAGCTGAAGTCGGATTCTCAACTGACTGAGCCACCCAAGCGCCCCTAGTTTGTTTAAAAATTTAAACATGAGGGGCGCTTGGGTGGCTCAGTCAGTTGCGTGTTCGACTTTGGCTCAGGTCATGATTTTGGCTCGTGAGTTCAAGCCCCTCATTGGGCTCTGTGCTGACAGGTAAGAGCATGGAGCCTGCTTCAGATTCTGTGTCTCCCTCTCTCTCATGCTCTGTCTGTCTCTCTCTCTCTCTCTCTCAAAAATAAATAAACATTGAAAACAAAATTTTAAGATATACACATGAAAGGCCAAACTAGAAAACAATATAGAAAACCATCTTTATGACTTTGGAATAGGAAATGATTTTTTAAATACCTATGGAAAGAGCAAATCATACAAGAAAATATTGATAAATTCTATTCCATTAAAATTAAGAATTTGTTTTTATGAAAAGATCCCATAAAGAAAGCAAAAAACAAGCTATAAACATATTGCTAAAATACATAACAAAGAAGTTATTTTATATGAGGTATATGTTGTAATGCAATTACATCACTTCTATATGGTATAGATACTATTTTGAGAATGTATTTTACAGTAAAAAATAAATCACGAAAAACAAAATGCAGACTTGGAGCTGGAGTGAATCTGGCTCTGGGACTAAGTTTCTGAATCTCCTCAACCTCAGTTTTGTCATGTTCTGTGTGGCCTTCATAGTTCCTTCCTTGTAGGGCTCACAGAGTTTTATTTACTTATTTTCCCAGAGCTTTAAATGGCACTATGCATAGAGCAGCTGACACACGGCAGGAGTACAACAAACGGTTAATGATTACAACTATAAATAAGTAATAGTGTCAGAGCAGGATGGGAATCAAATTCAGCTCCTGATCTAAAACAGGACTGTTCCCAGAACACATGGCTGGGGTTACGTGCCCTTGACTGTGGAGGGCAGGGGGAAGCAAGTACCGATGGATGGAACATGTCCACCAGGCTGCCTCTTACGTAGCCCAGATGGCCGCTCCCGAGTTATATCTCCTGTTTTTCCCGCCGGCTGACTCTGAGGCCAGAGCCATGTGCTCCAGACGGCACTCCCCACAATGAGTCTTTGCAGAGAGCTGCCAGTTGCGCCAGGCCTGGGTGGGTGGGAGGTGAGGGGGCTGGATTCTGAGGGTAGGCTACAGCAAGAATACTCAGGGTAGTCACCTTACATTTTTAAATAGGAGAAACTGACACGAAACTCACAAGGACCTGACTCAGCTGCCCTGGAACCAGGAACTTCTTCTTCTTCTTTTTTTAATGTTTATTTATTTTTGAGAGAGAGAGACAGAGTGAGAGTAGGGAAGGGACAGAGAGAGAGGGAGACACAGAATCTGAAGCAGGCTCCAGTCTCTGAGTTGTCAGCACAGAGCCCAATGTGGGGCTTGAACTCACAAGTCATGAGATCATGGCCTAATCTGAAGTTGGACGCTTAACCGACTGAGCCACCCAGGCGTCCCTGGAAGCAGAAACTCTTAAGCTAAACAGGTCTAGCTTCTGAGAGAAATTCCCCAAAACTCTTGGCCCATTCTTACATTGTCTATTTTGTTTGCACACTTCAAACTGTCCAGTAAGATAATGCAAAAAATAAAAAACAAAGGACTGAGGAAACAAGGGAAAAAAGAAAGAAAGAAGGAATGGCATGAATGATGCTTGTTTCAGTCCTGATGCCCGAAACAATCAGGGCCAGGTCAGCAGAGAAAGCCTGGGGCTCCAGAATCAGAAATGTCTGGAAAGGGGGCTCCTGGGTGGCTCAGTCAGTTAAACGTCCAACTTCAGCTCAGGTCGTGATCTCGCGGTTTGTGTTTCGAGCCCCCGCATCAGGCTCTGTGCTGACAGCTGGCTCAGAGCCTGGAGCCTGCTTCGGATTCCGTGTCTCCCTCTCTCTCTGACCCTCCCCTGCTCATGCTGTCTCTCTCTTTCTGAAAAATAAAAAATAAAACATTAAAAAAAAAAAAAAAGAAATGCCTGGAAGGACCAGAATCTTCCTAGAAGGACCAGAATCAGAAATGTGCCCTCCCTGCCTGGACTGCGGAGCCAGGAGTCCCCTCCTCTGGATGCTTGTAATAGAAATCTGGGTGTTCAGAGGCTGGGCTGGATGGAGAGGGTACCCCGGGGAGGCTGGAGCAAGTGACGCCCATGAAATGTGTGGCCAGCTCCGTTCACACCATAAACAAGCCTGTTCTTATCTGATCCTGCGTATTTTTTATTCCAAAAGTATACTATGACCCTTTCATTCTAGAGCTTTTTGAGGGATCATTTATTTGTACAATGAGAGCTTAGGTCAAGGGAATTTGGTTCCTCTCCAAATCGCTGAGAGAAAAATGCGCTTATTGTAAACAGCCCAAGCAACTGGCCCAGAGGGCACAGGCCATGCCGTCCTAGTGCCCCACTGGATATGGTCCTTAGGGGGACAGTGGCCCCATCCACACTGTCCCATGCTCCACAGTCAAAGGCTCAGAGAAATGGGTAGAGTCAGCCGAACCCAGGACTGGGAGCCACTCTGGATCTGCCGGGCTGTAGCCTGGCAGGAGGCTTTGTCTGGGGCAAAGGGAGGCAGAGCTGACACTTAAGCAAATGCTCTTCCTCTCTTGTGCCCTTGCAACCCTCACTCTAACTGCCACATTGACCCCAGCCTCGGCAGCCCCTGGACAGAGCATGTCAGGCATGTGCAAGGGAGAAGAGATATCCAGACCAGCCCTCCCAGAATGGCAGCTAGCCAGCAAGTTCAGGAGGCCAGAAGGCGAAGAAAGGAGAGGGCCGGTTTCTCAAAATCCACATGGCGAATGACTACAGGGCTGCTTTGGGGGAATTTCATGAGAGGAAGTTGATCCACAGAGGCACGGTTTGGTAATCTCTTTCCTGTAAGCCGCTGCTAACGTTTTGCTACTCTTCCAGTCTTTATCCAAACCACAAAGCATTGTCTGCTATGCCTGGGAAGAACTTACTGTACCAGGAGACGACACTGCAATACCATTCCGAGCATGAACATGTCTCTTTACTTTAGAAATCTTATCTCCCTCCAGGTCATTAAAGTATGACCTGAAGAATTATCTTCACAATCCAGAGACCTGTTCCTGGTTTACAACCAGCTGAGCACCAAGTCATGCCCCAAAGACCAAACAATAGGTTATACATTCAAATGGACATTTTGAGGAGGTATAAGCAAAATCTGGAACTTTCATTAGAGGCAGAGAGAAGCCCAAGGAGGATTCACACTGCCAGAGCAGAGCCGGACACGGAGCTGGATCCCATAGACTGTGAAATCACGACCTCAGCAGAGAGCAAGAGTCAGACACAACAGGGCGCCTGGGTGGTTCAGTCGGTTGGGCAGCCGACTTCAGCTCAGGTCATGATCTCACAGTTTGTGGGTTTGAGCCCCACATCGGGTTCTGTGCTGACAGCTCAGCGCCTGGAGCCTGCTTTGGATTCTGTGTCTCCCTCTCTCTCTGCCCCTCCCCCTCCCCTGCTCACACTCTGTTTCTCTCTCTCAAAAATAAATAAACATTAAAAAAAAAATTTAAGAGTCAGACACTTAACTGACGGAGCCACCCAGGCGCCCTTCAGTATGTAATTTTAAATCATCTAGTAGCCACATGTAAAATAAAAAACAAGAAACAGGTGAAACTAATTGTAATAAGGTATACTATTTTGCCCAACATATCCAAAATATTGTAATTTCAACACGTATCCACATAATATTAATGAGATAGCTTACATTCTTCTTGTCATACAAAGTTTCAAAATCTTGACATATTTTACACTTGGAGCATATCTCATTCAGAGAAGCTACATCCCAAGTGCTCACGGCCACAGGAAGCAAGTGGTAACTATATTGGGGCCATACAGGTTTAGAACATCAAATCTGAATTTTACAGCTTAGCCTTCTAGGTCCTTTCTAACTGGATCCCTATTTACTTACTGAATCAGATGTATTTACTTAATTCTGAACAGAGAAAAGGAGTAGAGTTCCATGTGTAATGGTTATCACTCCGGACTCTGAACAGAGAAAAGGCATTTTAGAGAACTTCCCTCATTTTACTACTAATCCCTTGTGAGCGCAGACCTGCTTGAGGTCACAAAGATGTTTAGTGGCAACACCAAGGGTTTCCTGACTCCTGGAGTAAGTGGAACTACTTGAGCCAGTTAAGGACAATCACTTATTTAAAAATGTTACTGGAATCGCTTCTCAGCCTTTTGGCTAAGATCACGCGAAGTATCTGTTCCCGTCAACTTAATATCTAACGCGTCCTCTATTGGGGGACAGTATATTAGGTGAATTTTTAGAGCCGGGAGATGGACTAGGAGCTTGCTTTGTCCTGCGCAATACCGCGCATAGCCCTGGTATTGCAGTGCTTCCAGGAGCGGTGCCAAAAAAAAAAAAAAAAATGTTACTGGATAGAACTAATAAATGAATGGGTCCCTCTCTGCTGTGCTGAGGGTTTTAGTTGACCCCAACGTCTCAGAATTAGTCACCCCCACAGTCAGTCCCATGACTGTCTCAGGGGCAGAGCCGGCTGGCCTGTAGATGGCCTTCAGGAGAAAGTGCCTTGAGCTTTGTGTGACCTAGGCTGTACGTTGTCCGCAGCAAAGTGGTTCCAAATATGCCTGTGGTCTCACAGCCGAAGCCTCTCAAGCCACGAGGAGCTCTCCCAAGTTAGTTTCAAAATACACGGAGGCCATCTCCTTGCCAGGCCTGGCCCACAAAATACTTCTTATCTTCAAACAACTTCAAAGCTTGTTTGTTTGTTTTTTTCTTTTAAAGAAAAGGTCAGTCTCTTAGGAATTCTGAAGGAGTATTAAAAGTAATCTGTATGGGCTGAAGGAATTTTATCTTTAACTTCCTCACTCTGGGGGACAGGCCCTATTAATATGCTTCAAACGTGGCTCTGTCTTCTCTTTGTTTGAGGGGAGGTTGGGCCGTGTCATCCTGTTGGGCCCGGTTTTCTCGTTTGTTCTTTGTTTGATCCGTGGCCATTTATAGTTCTGATTGGAGTTGAGGATGGTGGGCTGAGCGCTACTGGGAAGACCAGGCCAACTGGGTATCAGTCCTGCTCTGCTTCCGGGTGCGTGTGTGGCCTCTCGGCTCCCATCTCTTCTTTGGCCTCAGCTTCCTCATTTGTGCCATGACGGGGCCTGGCCAGAGGCTCTGGAGTGCTATAGCCCTCGGCATGTTCTTCTTGAGGGTTCCTGATCTTTGTAAGGACTTTCCCGGCAGCTGCTGGGAATCACACAGAATTTCTGTGGGACTGACCGTTCTCACCATCAGGGTGACTAGTTCCTACAAGACAAGCAGACCCTAGATAAGGCCCAAAGCAAAGGTGAGAAATTATTTGGTAAAAAAGTCTCAGTACAGAGGGGCACCTGGGTGGCTCAGTCGCTTCAGCATCTGACTTCAGCTGAGGTCATGATCTCACAGTTCCTGATTCTGAGCCCCACATCGGGCTCCATGCTGGTGATGCAGAGCTTGCTTGGGATCTCTCTCCTTCTCTCTGCCCCTTCCCCGCATACTCGCTAGCACTCTCTCTCAAAAATAAATAAACTTAAAAAGAATTTTTAAAGTCTCAATACTGATTCTGGCTCCCTCTCTGTATTCTGGGTCCCTCTGACCTGTTCCCAACACTCATCCTTCCTCCTGGATATTTGGTAACCTGCTCGACTTTCTCCGGTTCCCACTTCTAGCCTTGGCCTAAGTCCCACACTGGCCCCCTACTGCCTCCTCAACCAAATCCGCATTTATCCTGGGTCTAGGGCCCCTAGTGTTCTGCTCATGTTCTTCCGGATGGGTTCTCACCTCTCAGCCCTCTGCGAGTGACCCCTTGATCCTACATCTTCCTTCCTGCCTCTGTGCTTTTTCACTTTTTCACGTGGTATCTACTGCCTGGCATGCCCTGCCTTCCCCTGCCTGCTACTCATCCTTTTCTTTCTTTCTTTCTTTTTGAGAGAGAGGGGAAGAGAGAGAAAAAGAAGAAGAAGAAGGAGGAGAAGGAGGGGAAAATACTTAACGCTCTGGGAAGTAGTTCCCACTAGTACGTTTAATCTCACAACTGTGAGATCATGACCTGAGCTGAAATCAAGACTTGGACACTTAACCAGCTGAGCCACCCGGGGGCCCCTCCTACCCATCCTTTAAGATCCTCCTCAATGAAGTTTTCTAAGAAGCTTTATATGATCATTGGGATAAACAAGTCATTCACCCTTTGTGTTTCCACTACATCTCATGCTGACCACAATGAGCTTTCAATTAATTCATTTGTACACACTCGGCCGCAAGTAATAGAACATCTGACTAACAGTGGCTTCAACAATAGAAATATTTCATCATTTCACACAACTGATGGTGGACTCTTCAGAGTTGGTTCAGTAGCTCGACTCTGTCCTCCAGAACCCAGGCCCCTTCCCTTCTGTCATCCTCTGCGTGTTGGGTGTGTCTTGCCTCATGGGCACAAGACAGTGGCTGGAGCTCCAGGCATCACATCATCACACCTCAGCATCCCAGAAGGAAGAAAGGGGGGGAGGATAAAATGGGCCTTTTACTCCTCCACTTGCTCTTGGCCTCCCGATGGTTGTTCTTTCCTACCCCCGCTTCCAGCACCCCATCAGCTGCTCCAGTTTTAACTACTCAACCCGACCAGGCACACTTACATATCCATGCTCAAGACCTGACCCCTTCAAGTACCTCAGCTCAAAGACCTCTTTTGTCCTTAAAAAAAAATCACTCCCACAGTCTGGAAATCATGAAAGTTTTCGACTAGACATGTATTCCCTTTTGAATAGCTCTGTTGTACGTGTGGCTTTTACTGTGAGTCACCTCAAATAGGTTTTGGAAGTAGGTGTGGTATAAATAATAAATACGTGAATGAATATCTGGAAGTGTGACTGTTTTTATTTAGTCTTGGGAGAATGTGGTTACCTCTGTGATAAGTCTCTCTGGCTAAGAGTAAACAGGATGGCTTGGCCCCTGTCTAGAAACTAAAAGCCGCCAGCTGAGGTAGGGGATAGAGCCCGTGGTGAGCAGGCGGTTTGGGACTTGACCTTGCTTTTTGGTATAGCCTGTTGGATGCATGGTGTGAATTCTGGAGAGAGATGAAGTCTGAGGCCTCATCACTGACATCATAGTAACTGCGTGTGCGATATAAGGATCCTTCTTCGCTCTGGGCCTCAGTTTCCCAAGTGTCTGACAGCATTTTGGTCCAGATGGGTCTCAAAAAACCCTTCTAACCCGGCTGGTCTATATGTATTAGGGGAGGGGTCTGTGAACTACTTCCCAGAGGGGGGGAAATGTGCATCAGAAGGTAGGAGGAACAGGCAATCGGGTCTCCGACCACTTGTCCTCTCAGTCACCATGGCCTTGGCTTCCCCCAAGAGCTGGGAAGAGGGTTCGCTGCCCCCTGGCCTGTCTTAGAAGAATGGGGTTCCTACTCTTGAGGCTGTTATCTCCTCGACAGAAGGCTCAATAACAGATCCCTGCTACTCCTGCTCTGTGCTCTCAACTTAGGGATCGCCCCTTCCGGCCTCAGCCAAGACAGGACAGGCAGGGAGGGTGGGAAAGAGCACCACGTGGGAATGCCAGGGACCGTGGCCTTCTCTCAGGTGCTTGAGCAAGTCAGCAAGATGGATACTATAATCACTGTCTGCATTTTATAGCTGAGGAAATCAAGGCTCAGAGAGAATATTCATTTTTGGTTGTTGATGTAACAAATCAATACAAATTTAGCAGCTCAAAACCACACAAGTGCATTCTCTCGGCTTTCTGTAGGTCAGATGACAGGGCACAGCACGGCTCAGCTGGGTCTTCGCTTTAGGTTTCAGTGCTGAAATCAGCTGCCAGCAGGGCCGTGCTCTTTTCTGGAGGCTTTGAAGATGAATCTGCATCGAAGCCCATGCCAGTACTTGGCAGAACTGAGCTCCACGCACTGCAGGGTGAGGTACCGGTGTCCCTGCTGGCCGTCAGCTGGGGGTCAGGCTCAGCTTCCGGAGGCTGCCTGCATCCCTTGGTCCCTTCCTCCATCTTCAAAGCCAGCAATGGTGGCTAAGTTCTTTTCGTGTTTCAAATCTCTCTGACCTCCCCTTGGACCTCATCCGTCTTCTTCCTTCAGCCAGAGGAAGTTCTCTGCTTTTGAGGGCTCATGTGATTAGACTGGGCCCACCAGGATGGTCCAGGACAATGTCTCCATCTCAAGGCCTAGAACCTTAATCACATCAGCAAAGTCGCCTTGCCAAGTAGCGTAACGTATTCACACATGTGGGGGCTGGGGCATGGGCATCCTTGGGGGTCATTATTCTTCCTACCACAGGGGTTTCCAAAGCTATCACTCAGCTAGTCATTGGCAGAGGTGGAACCCGAACACACATCTTGTGTCTACAAAACATGTACTTCTCCACCATATCCCAGACATCTCAGGAACTTTCAAATGTTTATTTTGATAGAGAACACAAGCAGGGGAGGTGCAGAGAGGGGGGAAGGGACAGAAGATCAAAAGCAGGTGCAGAGAACCTGATGCGGGCTGGAACTCAGGAACCAAGAGATTACTATCTGAGATGAAGTGGGATGCTCAACCGACTGAGTCATCCAAGTGCGTCTGAAGGTCTTTTAGAGCATCATTTAACTCATGCCATTTTTTTCAGGCAAGAGACACCCAACTGGGCCCAGGAAGAAAAGTACCACTGAAGAGAATGATTCTGTGTGCCCTCCGCCCCCCCGGACTCTGCCAGCAGCACCCTCCTCCCTGGGATGGTCCAGGAAGTTCTCTGAGATCAAACCTAATTGGTGCAAGATGGAGGCTGAAGCAGCCTAGGGCATCTCTGCCTGTTTACTCTGAGGTCTCCCGGATGGGCTCGCAGACAGATGTGCAGTGTGCACGCAAGACGCTTCCTCCCACTACAGACGGGGCGAGTGAGAGAGTGAGCTGGAGATTCCAAAACAAACTGGAACTCAGACTGTGGTGGACATTTTCCACCCTATTTCTGCCTGTGGCTCCAAGCAAAAGTACACTTATTCTTCCCCCATCAGTAATTTCCTCCTAGAAACAGAATTCTAAATACCTCTTGTGTATTCAGTCAATGCCTATGTTAGTGCTTTGCGCGGGGCACCATTCTACACACGAAAGATCTATCGGTGAACAAAAGGGACAGAGATTCCTGCTCTCCTGGAACCTACACTCCGGGTGGTGGGGGCTGGACACTAAAAAAAACATAATAAATGAGCTCACTCTGTAGACTGCTAGAAGATGATAGAACTATGAAAAAAAAGAGCATAGAGCAGAATGATGGGTATGGGCGGGAAAGCAGACTGCAGTATGAAACACTGGCACAAAGTGGGCCTCACTGATGAGGGGAGGTCTCAACAAAGACTTTAGGCGAGAGAGGTGGCCAAATGGATACCTGAGGTGAGAGCATTCCAAGTAGAGGGGGCCGATGTGCAAAGGTCCTGAGGCAGAAGCATGCCTGATGTATTGGAGAAACAGAAAGGAGCTCAGGGGAGCCCCAGAAGATGGCTTTCTAAGGAACGGACTTAACTTTCAGTGAAGAAAGAAACCACTGTGAGGTTTTTGGTCAGTGGAACATCTTGTAAAAAGAGTTTGCATTTCCATGGAGTGCTGATGCAGGGAGCCAATTGGAAAGTAAAGGTCTGAGGGGCAGGGGCACCTCGGTGGCTCAGACAGTTAAGCGTCTGATTTCGGTTCAGGTCATGATCTCACGGTTTATGAGCTTGAGCCCTGCATCAGGCTCTCTGCTATCAGCACAGAGTCTGCTTCAGATCCTCTGTCCCTCTCTCTTTCTCTCTGCCCCTCCCCTGCTTGTGCTAGTAGCTCTCTCTCTCAAAGATAAATAAGCCTGGTGGCTCAGTCAGTTAAGCGTCCAACTTCGGCTCAGGTCATCTCACGGTTTGTGGATTTGAGCCCCGCGTGAGCCTGGAGCCTGCTTCAGATTCTGGCTTCCTCTCTCTCTGCCTCTGCCCCACTCATGATCTGTTCTCTCTGTCTCAATAATAAGTAAACATTTAAAGAATTGGAGAGTAAAGATTTGGGATTATGATGATAAACCCCAGATAAATGGCTGGGCCAGAGTAAAGGTTTTATGCTTTGCATAGTGTAGCCTTGAGAGAAGGCGGGCCCTGGCCTCAGGCTAGCTCAGTTGCTGAGTCTGTGTAGACTTGGCTGGTGTGGCCCCTGTGTGAGCTTGCACATTCTGGCAGTACCGGGTTACCTCAAGCAGCCTGGATGGGGAGGACACATGGAGACTCTCCAGGGTCTCACAATCTGGGCGAGCAAGTCAATGGCCCAGCTTCCAAGCCAGGAAGTCAGAGAGTCAGCAAGCGGCCAAGCTGTGTATGGGGGGAGTGGGGGG
>PJEM01019856.1:0-14868 GCA_004023845.1 Helogale parvula
GCCCCCGTCTGCAGCTCCCCCGTTCGAGGGGGCGGCGGCCCCGGCCCCACAGCTCTCCTTCCCTTCCTAGGAGCTGCGGGTGTCAGATGTGACAGTGGTCACGGAGCGGACAGGCACAAGTGGGAAGGAGAGCCACCCCGGTTACCGTCCCACAGTGAACCGAGGCCCCGGAACCAGGAGTGCGAGCGCGTGCCAGGCTGTGCGCCCAGTCTGCACAGCGGGCAGAACTTAACTGCTGTCGAACAGCAGCGGGTCCTGCGTTCAAGTTCCCGCATTTGCCTAAGTGGCCAGAGTGCAGGCCGGTCACATGAATGGCCCCCGACACACGAGAGAGCACGGCATCTCACTTACGCTCCGGGTCCTTGCCACGTCCACGTGATGGTGTCCTGGGGGCAAGAAAGGAGCGGGGTGAGTCACAGCCGAGTCCTCGCGGGCCCCTCTGTCCACAGGGTGCCCGCCCTCCGTCCTGGCCTCGAGCCGTGTCTCTCACTGAGACGCAGGTGCCGCCGTCCTCCCCAGTCCGCTCTGGGACGAGGGGGCCACTCCCGACACACTCCTGTCCTCCCACGGCTCCGAGGCCGGCAAATCCGACGTCCACCTGGGACGCTGCCCTCCCCCTCGTGCACGCTGTCCCCGCGGCCACGGTCTACAGCCCAGAGCCTGCTGTGCGCAGCCTCGTGAGCTGACCTGCCGCGTGAGGCTTGTTCCAACCCGCATCCACCCATGCCCCCGAGGTCCTGGCCTCGGGAGGGTGCGGGGTGCACACCCATGGGGCCTATGCGCGCCCAGCGACCCGCTCTCAGTCTCGGCTTCTGTGCCACACTCGGGGGACATCAGAGGACACGCACCCTGATGCCGGGCCCTATGTGGGCTTCCTTCTTCTGAAGTCTGGACAACACTCACTAGCTCCTGAAACCGACCCACCACCGGGGCCCGGGTGCCAGGCGGTCAGTGGCGGTTTCCCCAGAAATGATGCAGCTGAAGAAGACGACACAGACCCACGAGAAGAGAGTGCGAAGCAGCTGGGCTGAATGCTTCTCGATGCCGGGAAAGGCAATGTGCTTAAAATAAGCTGATGAAACAAACTTAAGAAGAAGTCTACACACTTGAGGACAGAATGCCTCAGCCTCACACACGGCGGACGCACGCACCTCCACGGGGACGCACCACAGGGTTATGTCACCGGGCAGCTTGTGTGGCTGCTGTTTCTGACAACCGCTCACTGACCGATCTGGAAACCCCTCTGGTGGCCGTCTGCACCTGCAGGCATGGGGTCCAGTGCGCACGCCCGGACCGCCCAGGTCTGGCCCCAAGGTGGCGGGCCAGCCCCTCACGCCCACAGACGTCACCCATGATTCTGCCACTATCTACACCGGCAACTCCAGGCTCCACTGTGTCGTGACCAGTGAGTTTCTTTTCTGGGGTCACAAAAACACCGGGACAGAGAGAAAGCTCAGTGTGATAAACGCACCTCCTGTGTCCTCCGTCAGGAAGCGGCCCAGTGGACCCGGCGCCCGAGGCACAGCCAGCAGCATGGGAGCCCTGAGCCGACTACGCCCGGCACGTGCGACAGGTGCACAGCCCCCTGGGGGAGGGGCTCCGGCAGACGTGGCAGCGGAGGCTGTGGTGGGGCCATGCCCGGGAGCTGCCAAGGCCTCGTCCGGGCTCCTGGTCGCGCTTCGGGGTGGGGTGGGGTCTCACATTAAACCGTCAGGACCAATTAGGAAGGAAGGGCCACTGCGCACCACCCACGGACACGGAAGTGTTCCGGAAGCTCAGGACTGACTAGAAATGGCGCAGGAAACATCTTCAGATTCCCGCCCCCAGGTACGTGGCCGCGGCCTGGGAAAATACTCACCAGCTCATTTGGGTACCGCAGAACCACAGGCTGGACAGGGACCCCGGGGATGAAGGCACCTGCGGGGGAAGGGCGGTGTCTCAGGTCCCGGCACGCCTCACGCCGCTTCCCCGCCTCCCCGCCTGGTCAGTAGTCGTGACAGCGCCAGGCGGCCGCCGGCTATGGGCCCCCGGCTATGGGCCCCCAGGACCCAGGCCAGCAGCCCCGCCGCGCCAGAGGCGGACCCAGGAGCCCCTCTAGCCCGGTGCGCTTCTGTGGGAGCAAGGGTCCCCCCCAACCCCCGTCTCCTTGAGGAGGACTCTCTGTAGAATTAAGACAACTTCAGGGGCGCCTGGGGGCTCAGTCAGGGAAGCTCCCGACTTCAGCTCAGGTCATGATCTCACAGTTTGGGTTCGAGTCCCGCGTGGGGCTCTGTGCTGACAGCTCAGAGCCTGGAGCTGCTTCAGATTGTGTCTACCCCTCTCTCTGTCCCTCCCCTGCTGGCACTTTCTCTCAAAAATAAACACAATGTTAAAAACATTAAAAAAAAAACCCCACGTACCAGGCTTGAAGGTAATTAGGCAGGTCCTATTGGTACACGTTCCTTCTGGAAAAATCATTATCTTGGAATGAAAAAAAGAAAAAGGTCAACTTTAAAGAGACATAATTCAGAACACAATCGATTTTCTCCGCGGCTGGCACATTCCGGATGGTGAGTTTGCTCCGCTGAAACAGCACGGATGCAAGTTGAAGGCGTCCATGAATTTTCTCTCCAAGCATAGGTTCCACTAAAGTCTGGAAGCAGCACAGGAGTCCTGTGAGCGTGCAAAGGGGTGTGCACACGGGGTGCTCAGAGGGGAGCGCTTACAGCTGCTGTGAGGCCCAGGTGCTGAGCCCCAGCCCGTGGGACTCCGCGAGTGCGGCACGGGCGCCCACACGGACACGTGGGACAAAGGCACACAGAAGAGGGTGCTGGGCGGAAGGCATCGGGCTGGGCCAGACCAGCACCACCACAGACGCGGGTTAAACACTGCCAGAGCTTCAATGACTCGGATTCACACCCCAGCTATGTGATATGAATTAACCGTCCCCCAGGTGGAGGCAAACGCAGCCCACACGGCCACTTTCCATGGTGGGGCAGCAGCCACGGCACCCCAAAGGTCACGGCCCCCAAGGGGTTGCCCATGGGCACAGGTGCCTGGGAGCCAGGCCTTCCGGTGTTTTCTGAGCACCGGAACCCAGAGAGTCCCACGGATCCCAGCCCCTCGATGGCAGCTGGGAGACACACAGTGTGAATGAACCTCCCTGCCGGCCGACACAGGCTGGGACGTGTCCTCGGGAGCTCCGTGCGGACGCGGGCTGGCTAACCGAGTCCGGTTAGAGCCTCCGGGGAGATGCATTTCAGCACAGAGGCTTTTGGAATTTGAGATACACCTGACATTGGTGTCCTGAAGTCTTTTAATTTTAAAATTTCAGGACCCAAAGTACCTGAGCTCAGCACAATCTTGAATTCACACACTCACCAAAAATAAAATGAAACCGAACCAATCCAGCCCCCAGGGAAGGCCGGTTCTGGCCCTTTGGGTGCCCACCACCCCGCCCACCTCTAGGTTCACATCTCTGGGGCATAAATCCGCTCAGAACGCAAGCAAGGCGGCACTACCTGCGGCCACTTCCCATTGGACTGCGCCCGCCGCCGGATCTCCTCCACCGTCTTCCTGCGCGAGTCCTGGTCCGAGCGGGACACGAACACCGGCCGGATGTACTTGATCAGAGCTGCGGGGTAGGGACAGGCACTCGTATGGGAGCAGGCCACTTCCGCCCCAGGACAGGGGACGCGGGGACAGTGTCCCCGAGGGGTGGGCCGCTGGCCAGCGTCTGGTCCTGCGGGCAGTGGGCACCACCGAGCCCCGTCACACGATGGTGTGCGGCCCCGCACCCTGCAAGGTCCACGGTGACACCAGCGTCCTCGGGCCTGTACGTCAGGGTGCAGTGGAGAGGAGAAGGCTGGCCCCACCCCTGCTAACAGGGGAGAGGAGTGGGCGGGCAGGCTCCAGGGTCAGAGGAGTCCAGGCGCATGGCTTAAACCCCACCAGCCCTACTGCGGGTAGAGTGTGTCCCTCAAAAACACAGGCTGTCGTCCTAACCCCAGGGACCTGTGACTGTGACTTCATCCGGAAACAGGGCATCTGCAGATGAACTCAAGGTAAGATGGCGTGGTACCAGAGGAGGGTGGGACCCAGCCCAGGGTCCTCACGGCCAGAGGAGGGTGGGACCCAGCCCAGGGTCCTCACAAGACCGGGAGGAGACGCAGACATGCACGCAGGGAGAAGGCCGAGGGAGGCCGAGGACTGCGGAAAACTGCCAGGGGCTGCGGGGGGGCTGTGCAGACTGCCCCCCAGGACCTGTGCTCTCCTGGCCCTGGACGGTAAGAGACCGACACCTGCTGTCTTGAGGCACCCAGCGTGGGGCCGTCACCTGGCGTGGGTCTGTCACGGGCGCTCCTGGACACTCAGGCGGCTGAAAGCCCTGCCACGCACCACAGGCCACACGTGCCACACGGCCCCCTGTTGGGGGGGGGGCGGGTCAGCACTCCTGCCACCAAAGAGGACGGCTGGTGTCAGGAAAGAGGGTCTAAACACGGGAAGATACTTCTCAGGAGAGAAACCGTGTCACCGTGTGTCACCGTGTGTCCACATCTGAACCCTGAGAACCCGTGAACGGAACCTTCTTCGGGAAAAGGGTGTTTGTGGATGTAATTAGTTACGGGTCTGAAGATAAGGTCCCCCCAGACCACCCGAGGACAGGTGTCCTTGTAAGAGACACACACAGAGGCAGCCTGTGACGAGGGACATGGGGCCACCAGGAGCTGGAAGCAGCAGCAAGGATGTTTCCGGAAGGCCCTTGGACTTCCGGCTCCAGGGCAGGGCATATGCTTCCACTCTTTTAAGCCACCAGTTTGGCAATTTGTCACCAGGCCTAGGGACACCTGCACAGCGGGGCTCTGGGTACAGGACCCAGTGCCCTGGGACAAGCTACGGAACCGTCCCCAGCGGGGGAGCTCCCGGTGGCAGAGAATTGGACGACGCGCCCCAACACGTCCCACCACAGAGCACCCGTGTGCGGACGAAAAGTGACCATGACAACCACAAGTCTTGCAGAGGAACCAGGACAAACTGCAAGCACAGACCCAAGGACAAGGGCCTCGTGCATGCGGGTGTGACCTGCTCTGACCCGCAGGACAGGGGCTCACCTGCTCCCTCCATGGGGGGGAGTCGCCCACTCCCGATGCGGGGAGGACTCACTCCCAGTGGGGAGGGCTCACTCCCAGTGAGGGGGACTCACTCACTCCCAGTGGGGGGAGGGGACTCACTCACTCCCAGCGGGGGGAGGACTCACTCCCAGTTGGGGGGACTCACTCACTTCCCCATATTGGGATGTTTCGGCTCTCTGCCTTCATCACGATGGAGGACATGGTCATGGTGACGACGATGGCATCAAAGTAGGAGGAATGTGGTGCCAGGGTGAGGATGGCAGCCTCAGAGGGCAGGGCCTGCCGCCCCTTCACCACCACCCAGTGGAAGCCACCGGCAAACCACATGGTGCGCATGATGGCCTTGAGCAGGAAGTCCACGACCCTGCAAGAAAGGCGGTGTGGTTAGACCAAGGCAGAGCAGGGGTGTCGCCGGCCTGGCTCGCTAGCGCAAGGCTGGCCCTGCGGAGACGGACGCTGGGAACGCAGTGCCAGCCTGCCAGTGACCTAGCGCGCCATCCAGGCCGACTCGAAACATGCCCCGGCGGGGGGAGGGAAGAAAACAGGCGCTGCGCTTCTTTAGATGTGCCGACCAACACTTTGTGAGGAGGACGGGGGTGGTTGGCCCGCGCTCCACGGCCGCGTTAAGACACACCGAGTCCCGGGAACCGAGGCCGGCCTCAGACCCGGGGCCGCAAGCGTTAGAAGGGGACGGATCCACATTCTGGGCGTGGGCGTTTCAGATAAAATCACCCCACTAACACAGTCAAAATGCAGTCAGAATCAGGAGAGAAGTCAGCCGAGACCAGGAGCAGCGATCGCAGTGGGACGCAGGGCCCTCGCTCAGGCTCGCGGGCCCGGGAGCAGCGGCCGCACGGTCCGGCAGCTTCTCTGGATGAACTCCGCTGGACGATGACTTTGGGAAGTAAAGCAAAAGTCGGCCTAGATTAACTGAATTTGCTTCCTGTTTATTGTTAAACGTGTGAGAACACAGACTTTTAAACCTGCACATCCTTTCGTCGTAACCTCTGACGGCGGCAACCAGATGACGGACCTCCACGTCACCGAATGACACGGGGACGAGAAGGGGTCACCTCTGTGAGGACGCAGACGATGGGACTGCATGACACAAACGTAAGAGCCGGAGACGCCACTGGACTGACCGCCCACGAGAATTCTGGGAGACGAGGCCCGGCAGCCAGCGCGGCCCGGCGCTGGGGGAGCACGGGGACCGGCGCAGCCGCCCTGAGCCTGTGGGCCGGCGCACCATCACCCTATCGGTGCACACACGCCGGGGGCCGGGCTCGAAGCCTCGTCTCCACAGCCGGCGTGGTCATGTGGGCACCTCTCCAACTGTCCGTGCGTGCTGTTCCTAACAGCCCGTACAGAGATAAGAGCCAGGCGACACCCAGGGACACGTGCAGGGAAGACAGGAGGCTCCGGGGAGGCTGTGGCCGGGCGGGGGCCAGTCCCGGGAAGTCAGACACGGAGGAAGGTGGAAGCGGGGAACCGGTAGGGAGCAGGGACCAAATCCTGATGTTTCTGTTAGACACACACCTCCCGCCCCTCAGGTCAACAGGCCAAACAGCTCTAAACAGAAACAGGGTGGGCTGTGGACACACCACCCCTGACGACTCTCTGCAGACCTCGGGGGGTCCAGCCACGGGACACGGCCCACTGGGGAGTGCCAGCCGCGCAGCAGAGCCCTGCCCACAGCCCGGCCCCTCCCAGCCGAGGCTCAGGCCGCGGTGACCAGCCTGAGGGCCCTGGGCGTTTCCCAGGAACAGTGAACCAGGGCACAGTGCCACGTGCACAAGGCCATCCCTGCTGCGTCCTCCGTTTACCACCCAGCTGGGCATCCTAGAACCCGAGACGTGAGCGAGCCAGGCACGTGACGCAGGAGAGACCGGCGCGGGAAGCCGCGCCGGGAGGGGCCTGGCCGTCCAGGCTCGCCTCGAGCGGTTACGGAGCCCAGAACGGGGCGCGGGGAGAGGGGCAGAGAGCGGGCGAGCACCTCGCCGCAGAAACAGCCGGCTCGCCGGGGAGCCGCGAAGCGAGGGTTCCCCTGAACACGCAGGGAGAAAGGACGGCACTTGGGACGGAGACTTCAACGTAGAACAACAGGCTCCTCCGACTTCCTCTGAGTTTTTCAACTTCCCGAGGACGGAGAGAAGATGCTGGAACTTGCAGAGAATGCAGGCAGGCGACCCGAGCGTCACAGCTGCAGGTGCCAGCGGGCAGCATGCTCACACTTCACGGCCTCAGGGACGGACGGTCTGGAACCTGTCGTCTGCGTCCCAACAAGCTGTCCATCCACGCCGAGGGGAGAGGGGAGACTTCGGGACGTGAAGCGCACCCCCGTTTCTCCTGCGTGTCTCCAGGGAATCTTGGAGAAAAAACCCAAACCAGGCTGAGGAGACAGATCACACTCAGAAGACCTGCAGCAAGGCACGGTGCTCAGCGGAAGAGGAATGGGTGGGGGGCGGGGTGCTGGGACCCCCAAAGCAGAGCATCATCGTGGCGCGGCCACGAGGGTGCAGGATCTCAGGCCCCGCAGAACTCGGCATTCTTCCCGGGAACAGGCCAGACGAGAGTCTGTAACAGGAAATGAGGTCAAACGAGATCCTAAGAGCGGGGCTCCGACGTGACGGGACAGGCGTCCAGTAAGAGACAGACCGGAGCTGCCCACAGCACCGCCTGCAGGCCAGGAACCGAAGCTGCCTGATCCCAGCGCCCGCAGCCTCCTGCGGCACGCGGCTCCGGAGGCCGGAGGAACCATGACCCCCTCTTTCTAACCATGCGAGTCGGCCGAGGGGCACAGCCCGAGCCCCGACCGCCACCACTGGCCCCCTGGTCAGGGTTTGCAAGAAGATGCGCTGCTTGTTTACATGGCTCTGTGGGTCGAAAGTAACTGTGAACAGACATCTTGTGAGACTGCATCATTCCTGCCTGCCCTGGACGCCCAGGGCTTTCGGTCTGGGAAGTCCGGATGGCACCAACTTCTGTTCAGCAAGACCCCTCCCTGACGGAACCCTGCATGGCGTCAAACCGCACACCTCCCGGGTGACCCCACGATGGCTCTCCGGGCCGGGCCTTCAACCCGTGGCCTCCTAACTCCCGAGCCCCCACATCAGGCACTTCGTGTCTGTGTTCTCCTTTAAGGAGCTCAGTGTTTCCCTGGACACCAGACCCAGCCCAGGGCTGTGCAAGACGTCGCATGAACACACATATGCCCCCACGTGTGTGCGCGCTCACACGCTCACACACACGTGTACACTCGTTCACTTGGATATATACACGCACCGGCTTGTACTCACACACACGTTCCAACGAGCTGATGCACATGTATACACACACACACACGCAGGCACGTGCTTGCACGCGCTCACACACGCTCACACACACGCGCACGTGAGCACACGCGTACACATGTGCACACGCACACGCTTGGACACACACGCACACGCCCACACAGGCACAGACATATGGTCACACACGTACACATGTGTACACTGTGACGTGCGGTCTCCACGGACACGACACCTCTACCGCTGCCACTGAGGGCCCCTCCTCGGGCGCGCTCCGGGCACACACACCAGGCGCCCGGGGAGCCGTGGCCCACGTGTCCCGGAGGGAGCGGAGCGGCGCTGCACGCACGGCGCAGCCCGGGGTGGCCAGTCCAGAGCCCCAGCTTTGAAAAGGCAGAATCGGAACTGCCTGTGTGGAGAGAGGGGGAGGGGAGCCCAGCCTGACACCAGAGCCGAAGAAACAGGAATTAAGACAAAAAGCGCCAGAAAGCAGCGTTGGCCTAGCAGGACTGAAACTCAAAGTTTTAGTCAAGTCACTTGTAATTTGTCAAAAACTACAAAAAACTCTGCTTTCTAGCTATGGATTCTCAGCCTAGCAAAACCGGAATTCTCTTTTCTATTTGGTCTAGATTTTGTCTGATAACATATTTGATACTCAACTCGTACTTTAGGGTTATAACATTAAAAACCCTCAAGGCACAGCATGCTCTTCAAAGAGAATTAAGAAACCCAGGAAGTCCGAATGAGGACCCCAAAGCCAGCGACGACCCCAACGCACCCAGGTCACCACAGCGACAGGACTGCCAAGCAGCCGCCCCTCCCGCGGCTTCCTGGCGTCCCCAGGCCAGGCGCTGTGCTGGGGACAGGATGGCAGCAGGTCACAGGCTGTCTCTGGGTTCGCCGGGGGAAGACGGACCGGGGCTCACTTGGTACTGACGATGGTCCAAGAGCGTGAAAGACCACTGGGAGCGCACGAGGACCCGCGTGAGGGTCCCCTGCACGGCCACACCGTGCTCCCCGCCAGCTCGGCAGATGCTCGACTCGGACCTGGCCGTCTTTGCCGCGGCCGTGTGTGAGCAGGACAGGCGTGTGTCAGGACAGCCGGCACTGAGGACCCGCCGGGCACACCCGTTCTCGGTGAGGAGGTCCGAGCCAGCCCCTCACACCCGTCACGGGCCAGGAGCCAATGCTCTGGGCTTCGTGGCCCCCTGGCGTCTGCCGCGGCGACCCTACCCTCCTGGGCGGTGGGGTACGGATGAGCGGCCGGGATCCAGCAAAACCGCCGCTGACCGGGTGCAGCCGCCTCCTCGTGATGGACAGATGGTCTGAGGACCCGCACGGCTGATGGGAACCCGTGGAGAAAGCGCGGCGCTCTGGGCTCAGCGCAACAGGACACCCTCTAAGACGCGGGAGTACTTGTCAAAGCCCGCCTGGCAGCACGCCACCTTCCCTGACTAGCGCGTGCGCTTCACAGCAGCTTTCGGGACGAGCAAGCAGACACTGCGATTTACTTCCTTTTCTGAGGCCCACGATGGTCTGTGCACAACACGGCCACCCTTACACGGCTCTGCCCTGTCCGCACGCGATGAGCGAACACAGGGAGCCTGCGGGTCTACACAGCAGGGGCGACCCTGGACCCTGCAGAGACCAGACGGGCGAGCAGGACTGGGGACACGGAAACGCCCGAATCTCTGCTGAGCACACACCAACAGCGGCCCTCGGCTCAGCGGCCCCTGGGAGCCCCCCCAGGGCAGGGGTGTGGTGGGGCACGGCAGGGGTGGAACCGGCCACCCCCGAGAGGAGGGGGGCATGCTGCTGGTGGTGTCCCGCCGGGAGAGGACAGCCTGGGGTGCTCCGGGTCCAGGCAGGGGAGGATGGACAGGAGCGGCCGGGGGCGGGAGGAAGAGGCCCCGTGACCCCCACACGCCAGGGCCCTGCAGACGCGTGACTTACTTCTCCCACAAGGCCGGGGACGGTGCGGGCTCCCTCTCCGCGGACCCCAGCGTGGCGAGGAGCGCGAGGGGCCAGGCGAGCAGCATGGCGGCCAGGACGAGCAGCAGCCGGATGGGGAAGAGCGTCAGCGTCATGAAGACGATCTGGGGAGACAGAGGTGAGGTCATTCCGGAATCGGCTGGACTCCGCACGGGAAGCTGCCCCGGAGTCGGCGTGGCAACGCTGCGCCTGCCCTCACACGGTGGTGGTGAGTGGCCAGGCTGTCCTGCCGAGGCTCAGGCTGCACCGCTGTCCCCAAGCCCGGCACCCGCAGTCCCGCACCCGGCCCTGCGCACACGCCTGAGCCCCAGCACCACAGGGGACGCCTGTGCAGCGCTGAGTCCCCGCAGCCGGGCGGATGCGGGAGCACAGGGCGTGCCAGGATGCCCGTGACTCTCCAGCCCCAGGACGTCCCGGTCGGGAGCCCAGCAGACCACCTCCAAAGGTGCAGCACTGGTCAGGGTGACACCTCAGGAGGGGCTCAGTGGGGACGGACACATGGGGTTCACCAGAGGCGCCCGGTGAGGGGCCGACACGGGGGACGGACAGCTGCCCTAAAACCAAGTGCGCATGCACACAGAGCCGGGTTGCGGTCCCCACCTGGGGCGCGCGCTCAGGGAGGAGGCGTTCTCAGAGGACTGGCGTCTCCATGCTCGACGGGAAACCTTAACCTCACGAAGGATTTAAGATCCACAGACGCAGCTTATAATTATTTGCAACAACACACATTTCAAATGCATCGGTCTCGGTGCAGAGAGGACAGAAAAGCCAGGCCGAGAGCAAGTACACAGCGATGGCTCCCGGCTCCCGGCTGAGCCGCTGCAGGGCCCCGCGGCCGCCCCCTGCTGACGGTTACTGCGCCGCAGCCGAACAGAACGGCTTCTCTGCAGGCGCAGGCGCTCCCGGGCCGCTGTCAGGATGCGCGCAAGCTAGGTGTGTGCGTAAGCTTAAACCGTCTAGTGGCCACCGAGGTGATGAAGTTAGCATAGTATCCATCTGCTGTCCTGTGGGTGATGTTGGTGACAATGTTTCCAATCAAGGGCAGCTTGCTCTGGGTTGTGGCAAATGCACCGCCTTCCCGCCTTCCCGCCCTGGGACTTCCGGCAGTTGGGTTTTGGTGTCACGTGGGTGAACTTGACCCAGGTCTTCCCTGCATCTAGGGCTTGTGCTCGCTCACCCCAAGGACGCCGTGTGCTGTGGACTCGCTAACATGAGGACTTTGGTCGCAGGCTGGAGGACAGAGACAGGGAGAGACAGAGTCGCCAGCTGGCTCTGCGTTGTCAGCACAGCGCCCGACGTGGGACTCAACCCCACAAACCGTGAGGTCATGACCCGAGCTGAAGACCAGAGTCGGGTTTCTCTTAAGGAACCGTGAGTCCGTCTGCCAGTCGTGCCCGGGTGGAGTCCTGGGCAAGCCTGGGCCACGGCTCCCCGCTGCGCACCAGCGGGCCGCCTCTCTGGGAGCTTCCGCGGACACACACGCGAGTGCGCTTTCGATGTTTTCTTGCTGTTTACAGGTGTCCCCGTTCCTGCGGCGCCCAGTGCTTCCGTCACCGAGAAAACCCTCTCTGGACCCCCAGCGGAGCGCTTCTCCCCTAACAAGTCCCCACGGCATAGGCGGGTCTTGGCGAGAGCAGTGGCAAGCTGCCCGTGCCGTCTCCTGCGTGTCTCGTCCCCCCGCCCCGTCATCAGTGCTGTGCTGCCTCTGAAACGCTCCAGCCTACGTGGACCGGTGTTTCCTACTCTACTGATCTGTCTATTGAACTGGTTTTAGATGGTTTCTGGCCCTGGGACCAGTCAGTCATATGAACTTCGGCTCCTGTAGGAGCCCCTCTCTTTCTCTGACTTCACTCTAAGGTCCCTCTTAACCTCTTGTTAAGAGCGCGAGCGGCATTTTCAGGAGCGCTGTGCCCCACGCCCGGCCCGGGAGCACGCGGGGACACGAACTGCGGGGCCACAGACGCTCTCTGCACCTGCCGCCCACGGGCCGAGGGGGCGATCAGGCAGGAAAGCGCGTGAGCACAACGCGGCAGGGAGGCCTCATGCTCCGAGGGTGCAGCCGCGAGGCTGTCGCTGCCCAGCCAGCCTACCCCTGCTCTGGTCGACGGAGCACGGAACCGCCTGGGGTTCCTTGTGGGCACGGAGTGCCAGCCCCACCCCTGCACCTGAGAACCGAAGGCTGGACCGTACACGGTGAGCTGGGTCAGGACACAGAGGGCCGCTCCTCACGCTGAAGTAACACCACGTGTCCCCGCAGGCTCGCTGGCAGCCGCCTCCGGGACATGGCACGGGAGTGACAACTGACCATCGGGTGACCATGCACGCCCTGCTCTCAAGCGCATCCCGACAACACCATCTTGTTTCTGGGCTTCACGGCACGCGGGGACGGACGTGTGAGCGGCCAGCACAGGCGTGACCCGCAGCTCACAGAGGGGCCTCCTCCGTGCGGTGAGTGAACGTCACAGGCTTGGGTGGGCAGAGAGCAGTGCTGGGGACGTGGGTTCACCGAGGGCCACGTGAGGGCCGGGGGAGGCGAGCACCTCCGGGAGTCCACGGGGTGCGGGAGGGCCCCAGCCGCCTGGGTGATGGCCCCATGGGCTTCCTGTGCCGCCCCCCGGCCCCCACGACCCTGCCTTCACCTCGTCCAGACACTGGGCCCTCCTGCTGTCTGCCGGGCTCAGCCCTGCCCTGGACTGGGGGGAAATAGTCCTCTGGAGTGGCAGGCCTCGAAGGCTTCTTGCAGCCTCTTCCAGAACCTTCTGTGGGCTCTGGCCACTTCCCCTGAATTCCAGGCTACCGGCTGGTTGGACCCTGTCCCGTGGCCCTCCCGGCCCCCTCGCAGTCCGGCACACCCTGCGTCCGGCCTGTCCGAGCAGACTCCATGTTTGAGCCGCACGGACGTTCACAAGTGTGCCGGGCCCGGGGAGCGGCGTGCTCTGGAAGTCCTGGCTGGACGGGAAGACAACGCGGCCACAAGCAGACGAACCGGGCGGACTGCGCTGTTTCCAGGCAGCTCTGGCTCAACGCTCGGAAGGCACCGTAATCAGCAACAGGCTGGACACGGAATTTCCCTCCAGGAGGCAGCAGGGGGCGCCTCGGCCGGCCTGGGTCCCCGTATCCCATGTGCACTCCCAGTGGGGGCACCAGGGAGAGGGCGGGTCTCCGCTCCCCACAACCTGAGTGAGACCCAGGTCTGTGCTGGACACGGACCCAGACACCCCGGCTGGGGGGCCCACTCCCACCGGAGCCCCGCTCAGAGCGGCCCTGGGCCAGAGGGCGGGGCCAGAGGGGCCTGAGAGAGAGAACGTGGGCCTGGCCCCCGGTGACGCCGCTGGGTGGGGGGCAGGGGCAGCAGTGGCCTAAGGGGGAGAACGCGGCAGACAGAGCAGGAAGAGGCTGGTAACACAGGACCCGTGTCCCCTCCAGGACACCCCGAGGGCTGTGTCCTGTCCCTGTCAGGAGACCTGGTCACCCTCAAAAGTGCCAGGTCCAATAAAGTATATGCTGCCCCTCTCGTGAGCTGAGGGTTTACAACCCAGTCTCAGGGAGCCTATGGTGACAGTCCCGGGCTGAGTCCATCTACGGTCCCTGGAAGCTGGCTTCAATACACGGTCCCATCGGAAAGGGGTTCACCAGGGACAGACGTGGACCCACAAGTTCATGGTTCCTTTGTGTCACGGAACAGCTGCTGTGGGCTGGCGTCCCTGCCAGGGATGACCCAGGCCACGGGAGGCTCCAAACACTCTCTTGCCAGAAGGAAGCAGGGCTCCTGGGGAAGCTGCTCCCAGGCAGGGGCAGAAGCAGGGAAGACGCACCTGCAGCGCCGTGGCACAGCTGGAATCGGGAGAGGAGGCGGAGGCGCGGGGCCAGGAGCCCCGAGGCAGACAGAGCGCTATGCGCAGGGGTGAGAACCAACGATGCCGGGACGGACTTCACACGGGCGCTCAAGGGCATCCACCTGGGCACACCCCCCCCCCCTCACTGGACGCCTCTGGGGGACCTTAGGAGACCAGCTCCGAGTGTGACACGGGCCAACAAGGAGGAAGAATCAGGACTCATGCTCTCTCCAGGAGACTGTCCCTTGGGGCAGCCACGGGGAGAACCGGGCGTGTCCCCCACAGGCTTCCAGGACCTCACCACCCGCCACACCCACGTGCTGACGGGGACTGCGCGGATGGAGACAAACACGCCAGGCGGGCCCTGTGCGGTGGAGCTACGGGACGAGCCAGCAGAGAATCTCCTGATCCTGGAGGAGGAGACATGGGAGACACGAGGAGGTCGAGGGCAAAACGCAGAGCAGGACACTCAGGGACAAGAGCCCCAAACACACCGACAGAAGATACATGAAAACAAGGAGCTGGAAGAAGGCTCCAGGGAGGACGTGTGTGAGGCTGCGGGGTTGATGCCGAGGCGCGTGCCCCCGACCCTGCTCCCCAAGACGCGTGCGGCCCCGGCCCTGCTCCCCGAGACGCGTGCGC
>PJEM01019857.1:0-14855 GCA_004023845.1 Helogale parvula
AACAAAAGAACAAAAGAAGTAGGAGGACCGAAATTTTATCATAAAGCGACAGTAATTAAGACAATGAGAGTAAAACAACTAGATCAATAAATCGGAATAGAGTCCAGGAATAGACCCACACATTTATAGACAACTGATTTTCAACAAAGGGAAGGCAGTTCAGTAGATTATCTTTTCAACATATGATCATGAAAAAATCAGATATCTATATGTATATATAATTAATTATAGATTTAAATGTAAGACCTCAAACCATAACATTTCTAGAAGAAAACATAGAAGAAAATCTTTGTGACCCTGGGTTAGGTAAAGATTTCTTAGACACAAGCCCAGAAGCACATTCCATTAAAAAATAGGTTGGTAAGTTGGACTTCATCAAAATTTAAAACTTCTACTGCTTGAAAGAAACTGCGGAGAGAATGAAAAGATGATTCATAGATGATTGGAAGGAAATACTTACAGATTACATATGTGATAAAGAACTTATATTCAGAATAAAGAACTATCAAAACTTAATAAGAAAAGTGCTCGTTGATAAGCAGTTAACCCACCCAATAAGAAAAGAGCAAAAAATTTAAACACACACTTCACCAAAGAGTACATATGGATGGCAATAAGTACATGGAAAAATGCTGAATTTTATTAATCATTAAGGAAATGCAAATTAAAATCACAGCAAAATACCACCATGCCCCTATTAAAATGGCTAAAATTAAAATACAGACCATAGCAAGGGCTGGTGAAGATGTAAAGGAACTAGAACTCTCATCCGCTGTTGGTGGAAGTGTAAAATGGTCCAACAACTATGGCAAATAGTTTGGCAGCTTCTTCAAAACTGCACATATAATTCACATGATCTAGCAAATCCACTCCAAAGTACCTACCCAAAAGAAAAGAAAAAATTGGGATGCCTGGGTGGCTCAGTCAGTTAAGAGTCTGACGTCAGCTCAGGTCATGATCTCACAGTCCATGAGTTCAAGCCCCACATCAGGCTCTGTGCTGACAGCTCAGAGCCTGGAGCCTGTTTCGGATTCTGTGTCTCCCTCTCTCTCTGTCCCTCCCCTGCTCACACCTGTCTCTGTCTCTCAAAAATGAATAAATGTTAAAAAAATTTTTTAAAGAAAAGAAAAAATATATATCCCTACAAAGATTTATACATGAATGGTCATAACAAACTTATTTGTAAATAGCCAAAAAGTTGTCTCTGAACCAGCAGCATCAACATCACCAGGAATTTGTTAGAAATGAAAATTCTCCTACCGTACCCTAGACCTACCAAATGAGGTGGTTTATGGGTTTACCAGTTTCCCTTTGGACTGTGAATTGTCCCAACAATCTGAGATTAAAAACCAGTTGGGTAATTCTGATGCAGACTGAAGTGTGACAACCGCAAGTCCCACCACAACCCCTTACCCCAGATAATGCTGGCATACCACACTTTGAGAACAACTACTTCCCAACAGTGGTTCTCAAACTTCGATGAGTGCATGATCACTTGGGGAACTTGTGTAACTACAGATTCTCATTCAGTAGGTTCGAGAGGGTGGGGGCTTGAGATTGTTCATTTCTAATAAGGTGGTACTGATTCTTGGAATTATGGTGAGGACAATTCTTGGAAACATCTTAACTTCTATTTTTTTATTCATTTCTGAAAGAGAGAGTGTGAGTGAGGGAGGGGCAGAGAGAGAGGGGACAGAGGATCCAAAGCAGGCTCTGCCCTGACAGCAGTGAGCCCAATGCGGGGGCTCAAACTGACAAACTGTGAGATCATGACCTGAGCCAAAGTCAGATGCTCAACCAACTGAGCTACCCAGGTGCCCCAGAAACATTCTAACTTCTTAAAAGCAGAGCACATTAGCTAGCTCAGTTCTCCTCCCAGAGAAAAGCCATTGAGTGTTAGATGAAATCTTCCGCTCTAGTACTTAAACAGTTTTGCAAGGAAACTGACACCCTTCACTCTCAGCAGAAAGGGACTCTGTTCTGGAATGTTCCCTTGTTTCTTGTAGCATAGATTCCTATACTCCTTTAGAGCCTAGCCCAGAGGTTTCCAACATTAGATTCATCTATGGAGCTTTAAAAAAAAAATACTGATGCCTGGGCCCCACCCGAGAGACTCTGTTTTAGTCTGGTGTGGGGTATAGGTATCAGTGTTTTTAAAACTCTCCTGGTGATCCTTCTGGGAACCAGAGCTTAGAATCTCAGACTAGCCTCATGTGTTCTCCCAGATCGCCCCTGCCCCCTCTAATATCTATTCACAAATACTGATAAGCCATCTTCTATTTCCCATACTCTTTGCTAATGCACTGGGGATACAGAGATGAGTAAGACAGGTCCCTGTCCTTCTGAAGCCCACATCCTAGCAGAAGAGTCAGACAAGCCTGTATGCATTTTCATTACATATGATAACGGCTACAACAGAGACATTCCATTAAGAAAATAGGTATTTACTGACAACTTAGAAGTCTTAGGCACCAGGAATGTTACAATAAGCAAGATAGACACAACCACAACTTCATGGTACTTATGTTCAATGAAAACCCTAAGTCACAAGGGACACAGAAAAGGGGTCCCTAATCCAAATTGAGAATGATCAGAAGAGGTCCCCCTATGGTCCTGAAGCTTCCATTGAATTTTAAAATCTTGTATCATTCAGGCCCTAGAAGAAGGGAAAGTACTCAAGGCAGAAAGAGCAACAGAGTTAGGCATGGCAGCATGAAGGACCATGGCATATTCAGAGAACTGGCAACCCCAGGCTGAGGGGCTTCCCATAGCCCAACCCATGGTTTGTCCAACAGCTCCTCCTCGCCTCCACCCCATGCTTAAGGCAGCCTTTCCCCCTTGCACTTAATAACACTCTTCATTGTTCAGTCAGACATGCACAGTTTTCTTCCAGTCTATTCTGTCAACTCAAAACTCCTTATCAGAGAGTTGGAAAAGTTCTTCAGGGAAAGAACCCTCCTCTCTTCTTAAGACCCAAGACCACTTCCAGACACACCCGGGTTTCACTTTTCTGCTACCACCAGGTGGAGCCCTTTCATTCAATTCTTCTGCGATTATCAGACACACCTATTTTAGATTCCCAACTAATTTCCTCTTCGCTGAATTTCCTCCCCACAACCCAGGATTGGAACTGTAATCATCTTTAATCTGAGGAAGAGGATCACAGGAAGCGTGCTCAGTACACAAACCAAGTTGAGCAGTTCGGTTTGCGCCTTTCCCTTAATTCAAGCGACACAGGGGTCCATTCTTAGCTCTCCCCTTGCTTTACCAGCTTCCGTTAAAGCCCATTGTGCTCCTACCTGAAACACTTCCGTCTATGGGAGTTGGGTGTTCCCCATCCCCTGGTGAAGATTTCTTTCCACCCAGACAGTGCGTGCACAAAGAATTGTCCTCTGGATAATTTGACATCCGGATATGAAAGAGGGTACATTTTTTAGGAAAAAAGTCAAGATCCAACTTGCCAGTCCCCATTCCTACTCTCTAAGAAGGGTCACATAGAGGCTGATGCCGAGATGCAACCTGCTGACTCCCTCACGGAATAATCATGATAACCTGTTTAACCATCACAATCGTGGCAATTATACCCCCCACCATTTCCCCTCACCACCTAGGTCCTCTCCATTTTTCCAGTCATGCTTAACACTTAGGGTGGGAAATAAGACCCCAACAGAAAGGTAGGGAAGCCCTGCTGTCAACATTCCTGAGATCAGGAGTCATGCCTAAGCCATATTGGTGTCCCACATAGCACCTAGCACAGTGCCTTAACTCGTCCAGGCAGATTACTTTATAATAGACGCATATGGCAAAAAATGTCTGATGAATTCTAGCCTGTTTGGAGAATGGAAGCTATACCAGGACAAGGCCAGAACAGGATTTACCCAAAAGTCCACAGAGATATTCACTACTTTTCTATTTGTTTCTACTTACTGTATATGGGTTTAGAAGATGGTTGTGTTGCTCTGTCAGACATTTATTGAGCATATACTGCCTACTGGTGCTGTGATACTGTGACTGGATGAAAATTCTCAGACACAGGGACTTATTCTTCCAATGGCATAAATTACCTTTCTGATAGCTCTTCCTTAGCATGATTGTCCACTTGGAGATCACCACAACTGCCCTGCAGTTAATGACAGCTGTCTTTTTTCTTTTTTTTTTTTTTTTGCTTCTGTTGTGATGTAGAGTCTGATTCTTATTTCCTTGAATCTGGCTGGCCTGAGTGACTTGCTTGACCAATAGAATGATATGGAAGTGATGTTCTGGGACTTTCAAGATTAAATCTTAAGAGGCCTTGCAACTTCCACGGGCACCTAAGTGGTTCAGTCAGTTAAGCGTCTGAGGCTTGATATCAGCTCAGGTCATGATGCCAGGGTGGTGAGATTGAGCCCCGTGTAGGACTCCACACAGAGTATGGAGCCTGCTTGAGATTCTCTCTTTCTCTGCCCCTCTCCCCTATTCATGATCTCTCTCTCTCTCTCAAAAAAAAATTTTTTTTTAAAGAAAACTTGCAACTTCCACCCAGACCTCTTGGAACAATTGCTCTGGAGCTAGCCAGACATCATGTAAAAATTGGATTACCCTGAGACCGTCCTGTGTCAAAGAGCTGGAGCTACCCACTTGGAGTGGCCATGTGTAGAAAGAGATGCCTTACAAACCCAGCCTCACGCAAGGGAAAAAACCTCCACATGGCTCTAGCCTCAGCTGCCATTTGATAGCAACCGAAAGAACTCATGTAAGAACTACCAACTGAGCTCATTGGTCATAATAAATTGTTTGTTCTTAGATGCTACATCAAAAACAACTGTGGTTAAGTGAGATATTATCATTGGGGGAAGCTGCATGAAGGGTACACAGGAATTCTTTGTACCATTTTGCAATTTTGAGTCTTAAAGTATTGTTTTTTTAAGTTGTTAAAAACTAAAACAGTAGTCCACATGACCTGGAAAAGGTCAGTTTCGAAAGAACTAAAGACAGTTGAAGGTTTTCTCTGAGCCAGGCCCCAGTCGCTGATAATATTAGCACTGGCTACAGCCGACAGGTGTGTGTGACTACGTCCCTAAGTACATTTGCTGGCTTTAAAAGCTCAGGAAAAGGCTCTGACCACCACCCCCACCCTCCCAACGCCAGTGACTCAGCCTCAGTCCTAGGGCTTCACTCATCACGTTTGGCTCTCCTACCAGGGACACACCCAGTTCTTCCTTTTGTCTAGTGAGGAAAGAGACTACTTTAGCTCTTCATTTTTCAAAGACTGACATAAACGATATGAACAGGCATGAAATGTCACTCAGCCAAAGGAGAGAGATTTTCTCTGCTAGTGTTTCTTAAAGAGCTCTTTTCTTCGGTTCAAAAAAATGTCTCATACAAACAAGTGAAATCATGTCCTCATTCTGCCATGCTTTAGAGATATCCCCCCATCTCTAGTTCTTCAGAGATCACGCCCCTCACAGATGGCGTCTCTGAAGAAGAAACCCCAGCCCCACTCTCCAGGTACAGCTTCCATCACAGACGAAATGTGGGACGAGAATATCCACTTGTGGTGCTTTGTAGACTCATAGCTCATGAAAAGTGGAAGCAGTCATTTTGGGTTGGGAACAGTTGGGCTATAGGAGGAAAGATATAGATTTGACAAGATCAATAGAACAATTTACAAATAGTTATTAGAGTGCCTAATTTTTCTCAACTCTGAACCAGGTATCGTCGGGGTATAGAAGTGGGAGAGAGAGAGAGACAAAAGATTGTAGTCGAAAAGCTTTGGACTTCCAGGATCTGAGCTGACATCCCAGTTTTGCCACTTGTAGTATGGCCTTGGGATGGTTTTTCATTCTCTCTGAGGGGTCAAGAAAGTTCTCCTTACCCACCTCAGGGGTTTGTGAAAATCACAAGTGAGTGCTTTGTCCACCACTGGGCCAGTGAGGGCTATTATTATCCCATGCCATTGTGTACTAGGAGGTCAGAGAAGGAAGAGGGAACTGGGCAGGAGCTGTCAGGGAGGACTTTGATGGAGGACATTGGTCTAAAGTGGACCTTGGAGGAAGGAAAAGATTGGGAAGCAGAAAAGGCATTCCTCCCTAGGGGAACTGAGGGAGGGATTTGTATCCTGTGGGGGAGGGATGAGAGTAAGGAAGCTTGACTTAACCTGTGAGAGGGGTTTTAATTGAGGAACCATATGGAAAATAAGTTAAGGGAGATAAGGGAGCCCCTGATTATTAAGAATCTATAAAAACAAAAAGATAAGAGAGGGTAAAGAATGAGGTGAAGGATGCTCACCAGCTTCTTACCTGCATGCACTGCAGAACATATCCATTACTCCAGTATTTTGAAATATTTACTGCTCTGATCTATACTGAAAAACCTCCATAGTGAACTATGTTGGACAGTGATAATTGTGACAATAATGATAATATAATCAAGCGGTGACATTGATGGATGCTATATGTAGGGAAGAGGTACTTTGAAATTTATTTTTTAAGCTCTCAGAAACAAAATGATATTTATCTAGTTGGATGTCTTCTAAAAGACGTAACAATGCATCTTCCTAATTAAAAAGTTCTAGGAAAGGAAAACCTGTACTTCCCTTTTCTTTTATATACTGACCTACTCCAGTATGAAATCGGCACACTGAGAAGAAACGGCGGCACGTGTCACTACACATCCTTCCCCAAGATTCTATAGGGCTAGAATCCCACAATTCCAGTCTGTCACATTCCCTGACCACAGGTATCTTGCAACTATTTATAGGTGGGGGTATCCCAAGGTAGTAAATAAGTCTCCTTACAGAGTAAAGATCATGAATCATGAAGATTTCCCTCTCTCTCTCTCTCTCTCTCTCTCATTCAGTACAGTTGTTCCTAATGTTTCTTTGGCATCTTACTACTTAGTACTTTTGGGGAGCCCCTTTTATCCTAAGCTTTAACCTAAGCTTTTTCCTCACGTAGAGGAAATTACTAGATAAAGGAGCCTGGTTGAATGCCAGAGAAATGCAGGGCATGCCACCTGAAAGAGTAAATTCAGCCATATTGTTTATTAGTTGATGCCTTGGGAATTAAAGTCTGAGACCATCTTGATGTTTTTCTTTCTTTTTTTTTTTTTATTCCTGTTACCTAGCAAATAAGTGTTTGTTGAGTGAATAAATGAGGACATTTAGTAAAATCTAATGGTAATAGTAATAGTGTTTAATGAAAATAAAAAGAGTGATGAGCTTTTGGAACCAATGCAAAAAGCAAAAGAAAATGATCAGTGAGGAAATCTTGTGCATCCAGTGTAAGTATAATCACATCATTATCAGGAGCAAGTATATGTTAACTTCCCCCAATGCAAGAATAACTATGCTATTTTCTTAGTCCGGAGAACAAAGAATAGCCGTAATTCCTATCCCGAGGGAGCTTACAAATTAATGTAGAAAACAACACACCAGCTTACTCAATAGAAATATTTAAAAACAGTTATCTACAAACTGGTGTGAGAAAGATGGCATGTCAGAAACTGTCCTGGCAGGTTGGAGATAAGGTGAGGCTACTCAGAAAAATGAAATTCCTTATCATCAACTACTATTTGAGACTGATTCTCCCTAATCATGGGGAGAAAAAGAAGTTAAGACTGAAAATATGTTTGTGATTAAGAAGAAATGAAGTTGAAGATGAAGTGAAAATGAAGATCAGTAATGAGGGTGGAGGCTGAGAAGGAAGTAGAGGCTGAGGCTGAGGAATGACTGGGACTTAGTCACCTCTACCTTCTGGGATATTTTTTTAATGTTTTATTTATTTTTGAGAGAGAGAGACAGTGTGAGCAGGGGAGGGTCAGAGAGAGGGAGATACAGAATCCGAAGACAGGCTCCAGGCTCTGAGCTAGCTGTCAGCCCAGAGTCCGACACAGGCCTTGAACTCACAAACCGTGAGACCGTCACCTGAGCCAAAGTCGGATGCTTAACTGACTGAACCACCAGGTGCCCCCTGAGATATTTTTATAAAAGGGATGGTGAATAGATTTCCTTCCAGTTCTTGAGTGCATTGAGCAGATCACTCATTCTGGGATAATAAAACTTCATTCCCCCTACACAATCTACAACCTCCCATTTTCTATGACCTTGAATGTGGTAATATATATAAAACATCTCTTGCAATGCCTGACACGTAGTAGGTACTCAGCAAATCGTGGCTGTCTTCCTCATATATTTGTCTGATAAATGCTTTTACGATAGCTCTACAGGTTTTCTTTGCTGTCTTTGTCTTGTTAATTGCCCATGACTGTTGCTCCTTGTTCCAGCTCTGCTGCTGATTCACCACATGACTTTAGGCAAATCCCATGTTCTCTCTGAGCAATAAAATGGGGATAATGTCAGCCCAATATATCCCCAGACTGGTTAGGAGGATAGTGCATGTGAAAGTACCATGAATTGCATCAAGTGCCCAGCAAATCTAAGGCATTAAGACTAAGCCCTATTTGTATCACTCCCTAAAATAGTATGTCCGTCACCCAGAGGCTGAGGTAAGGCTGGAGAAGACTGAGTAACTGAGGTGAAGAATTATTGCACACACACCCTGGGACAGTTTCGTCAGCTCTACCGTGCTTCCATGAGAGAGATTTGCACACAAAGGATGTTTAACAGATCCCTTTAAATAAAATTTAAATATAATTAACTTGAAGTTACAATTTGAAGTTAGAAAAGCAGAGGGAATCAAATGCTTCACAAGCATTTATGAGATAATCACAGACACCATTGTAAATACTCATATTATTGTAAAAATGAACATAACCACCTCCAGGAGTTTGGAGGTTATTCCGAGATGGTATAAACAACAAGGCCACCAGTTATTAGCACACATACACCCATAGTCAGAGACACAGAAAGGGTGATGCTTATTTTCAGGTTGAAAAACTGATTTAAGACCTCAGGAAAATATTCTGTCAAATACCCCAAGGGGCTGGGGGACTGGACAGCGATGGACATAGAATTCAGTTTCCGTCTTCTACCCCCAAGCATGCTGAGAAAACATAAATGGAGTTGATTTTTCCATGACATAGTTAAGGTTTGTTCATTTTGTTTTGTTTTAACACTTTTATGCCACGAATTCATAGGGAATGGGTCCCAGCAACTCAGGTCCTTTCTGTTGGTTCTCATAAAAGTGAGTATCTCTCGGTGGAGCAAGTTGGTACTTCACTGAACTCAGGTGCCTTTCTCTGTGGCTTCCTTCTTCTCCTGAGCATTTTCCTTCACACGCTTCAGGAAGCTATCTCAGCACGTGGAGTGCCTGATATGCTCAATACATACATTGACTGTCTTGGCAAGAATCATGCCCTTAACGTGTTTGTTTATGACGATGCCAACAGCAAGCTGGGTGACACTGTAGGCTCTTCCAGTTTTGCCATGGTAACACTGGTTGGATGAGTGCCCGTTCCCTGGATGTTGCAATATCACCTTCCTTGTAGATTCCCACATATATGACCCAAAAAACAACTCCATGCTTCCTTAAAAGCCTTAAGAACATATAATTGGTGCCTATCCTCTTTCCCTTTGTGTTGTCATTGTGGCAAATTACTGGAAAATGGTGGTTCTGGCCAAAAAAAAAAAAAAAAAAAAAAAAAGCAGAGAAGGTTTCTACTTAGTTTATATGGTGAAAAAAAATCACATATAATAAAAACTATGCTTGAAAAGTCCTTAAATCAGCCATCAGATAGAACAGCTGTGCTCGTACTTCCGTGCTTCTCTAAAGACATGCCCACAAATCGGCCTCACCAGTTGAAGTATCTTTAACCACCAGGATCAGACTCACTGCAGCACAGTGCTCACCTTAGGACAGGCACCTGGCAAATGAGACCACAGGCTCCAGCCTCACTTCCTCCAGGGCAGAATCATCCACACCAGCTAGCTGTTGTATTTTCAGTCCCAGCCCTCTACTCTGGCAGATCCTATCTGCCTCTGCAGAGAGGCAAGCCTATTTCCAAAAAATCCCTTTGTAAAAAATTGACGTTATGGAAACAGAGTCTACAAACAATAAGATACATCCATCTTAAGTACATAGTTTGATGAGTTTGACAAATGTATACACTATGTGACCACTGCCACATTAAAAGGATCAAACATTGCCATCACTCCAGAAAGTTCTGTTGTGCCCTTTGTACTAAATCGCCACCCCTGACAGTAGGCAACTATCGATACACTTCTCCTTTCTGCAGTTTTCTAGAACTTCATATAAATGGAATCATACAGTATATACTCTTCTTGAAAATGACCCATTTAAACAAGGGCTTAACTTTCATAGAAATATAATAATGGGGTGCCTGGTTAAGCATCCAGCTTTGGCTCAGGTGATGATCTCACACAAGTGAGCTGGAGCCTGCATCGGGTGAGCTCAGGCCCTGCTCCATGCTCCGCATTCTCTCTCCCTCTCTCTCACCCTCTCCCTTTCTCTCTGCACTTTGTGAGATTCTCTCTCTCTCTCTGTCCCTTGCTCACTTGTACTCCCTCACTCTCAAAAATAAATTAATTAAGTTAAATTTAAAAATAAAGAAGTACAATAATTGCTATAGGTGGTGAAGCCTATGAATGTAACTTAAAGGGAAAAGGAACAAATTCCAGTAATAAAGGAGGGAAGCTGCTCTATAAACATGGGGCAAATTGCTGAGTCCTTTAAGAGAGGGGACTCAACTAATAATTAAGCTCAGGGGACCTCAATAAGACCAACTTCAGGAGAAGGACAGTTTGGGATGGACCTCTGTGGAAGATGAAGGCAGATGAAAACCATTTAGAAGGAAGTGGAGGCAGGAAGGAGGTAAAGTAGAAAATGCCTGGAAATCAGTGTCAGACCTTATTTTCAGTCCTGATTTTGTCACTAAGAAGCCACATGACTCTAGGCAATTCACGTGCCCACTCTAATCCTGGTGTCCTTGTCTGCACAATAAAAGCATCAGACTACAGACATGATTTCTGAGTAGCTATGTTATTAGATGTAAGTTTCATGAAGGCAGGGACTTTGCCTTTTACTGCGGTGACCCCAGCACCTAGCAAAATACTAGAACTTGATAAATATTTATTGAATGAATAAATAATCTCAGGGCTCTTCTAGATCTTACATCCTACCACTTTGGTCAGGATCACCTGATCTGGTGTTGGTTCCTCAGCCCCTGTCAACCCCTCATAACAATTGGGCCCAGTCTTGGCCCAAACTACACAACCCGCTAATCCTGCCCACCCATTAAAAGCCATTTCGACAAACACTTCCCATTTACTCAAAAGGAAAAACAGCCTCCAGCCTCCCAGGAGAGCCAATGATAGAGGACAAAATGAGGAAAGATCTGACCCTGTAATTTGTAGCAGTAAAATTCGTTACATGTGGGTCTTCTTTTTTAATTTTCTTTTAACATTTATTTATTTTTGAGAGACAGAGACAGAGCACAAGTGGGGCAGGGGCATAGAGAGAGGGAGACACAGAATCCAAAGCAGGCTCCAGGCTCTGAGCTGTCAGCACAGAACCCGACGCAGGGCTCGAACCCACAAACTGTGAGATCATTACCTGAGCCAAAGTCGGGTGCTTAACCAACTGAGCCACCCAGGTGCCCCCCATGTGGGTCTTCTAATGGAGTACACTTAGTGGATAAATGAGGCTGAAAGGTCAGGTGTGAGACCTTCCAGAGTTAAGATGATTGTAAGCATAGTTTTCTTTGGCTTAACAGCTTTCACTCTAAAAGTTCTGTGGCCTCTGACACATAGCAAACTGCCTTATCCCAAAGGTCGTAAACTCAAGTGCCTTCAGGGACTGGATGAGTACTGGCTGAAGGGGCTGGGACTGGGCCAACACAGAATGCGAGACGTAAGTGTGATGACCTGGACAGGGCATGCTCAAACTTAGGGAAAAAATCCTGTTCAATCTTTTTTATCTGTTGTGCTAGCAAAAATATTGCTTCCAGGGGGCACCTGGGTGGTTAAGTTGGTTAAGCATTGGATTCTTGACATTGCTTAGGTCATGATCTCGCAGTTTGTGAGTTCAATCCCCATGCTGAGCTCCACGCTAACAGTGCGGAGCCTGCTTGGGATTCTCTCTCTCCTTTCTCTCTGCCCCTCTCTGGCTCTCTCTCTCTCTCTCTCTCTCTCTCTCTCTCTCTAATTTTCTAAAGTTTATGTGTTTATTTTGAGAAAGACAGAGACAGCACCAGAGACAGAGAGAGTGAGAGAGAGAGAATCCCAAACAGGCTCTGTGCTGGCAGTGCAGAGCCAGACGTGGGGCTCAAACCCACAAAACTGTAAGATCAGGACCTGAGCCGAAACCAAGAGTCAGATGCTCAACTGACTAAGCCACCCAGGCCCCTGTCAAAATAAATAAATAAACATTTTTTTAAAAAGACTTAAAAATATTGTTTTTACGATTAGGCCTCTGGGTTGCCGATTTGCAATCCACGTGTTCCTTCATGATTATACTCGTGATGAAGTCAAATGAACACTTCTTGAAGTACTAAACTGTAGTGATAGACCGGGATTTTATTGGGCTGAAAAATATGATGGACTGAGTCCCTTTTATCACCTCTTCTCTCCACCTTGCTTCCCAGTAAAGTGCCTGTTCCAATGCTGACTTTTTATTCATCTCCACCCTGTCTTGAAGCTGGCTGTCTTAAAGCAAACCTGGCTTCAGTGGGTTCAAACCCCCCGGCTCTCATCAGCCATGCCTCTCTCACGCCCTCCCTCCCTCCTCAGCAGGGCAGAAGCTGGGCAGTTTTCTTCCCCATGCCTTCATCCCCTCCATGACTCTTGACCCCAGCATCCCATCTCTCTCTTCTGTAACATTCCAAGTTCATGCTTCTCTTTCTGCTAGAAAAACTACCCAGTAGACCTATTCACACAGATATTAATACTCAATATATTACTCCTCTAAGTAGATTTAGTTTGAAATGGGGGATGGAGCAATACCAAATGCAAAGGAATATGCCCAGGCAATTAAAAAAAAACTAATATTTAGCCAGTTGACCTTCCAGGTGACCCTCAGATCACACTACCACTTTCACCTCATCAGTGGAATAAAGACCATGAAGGGTCAAGTAAATCTTCTGTGAGGAAGTATGAAGAACAAAGCTGCAGTGGCAGAAGGTTTAGCAGCTATTTGCTTAAGTTCATGTTCCCGTTTTTGTTCTTACTAGAAGATTTGGGGCAAATTACTTAACCTATCTATGCCTCAGTTTCCCCATCTCTAAGACAGCAATAATAACAGTACCTACCTCATAGGTTGCTGTGAGAATTAAAAAAGTTAATACATACAAAGTCCAAGAAAGCCGGTACATATTAAGAATTCAATGGGGCACCTGGGTGGCTCAGCTGGTTAAGTGTCCAACTTCAGCTCAGGTCATGATCTTATGGTTCGTGAGTTTGAGGCCTGCATCAGGATCTGTGCTGACAGCCCAGAGCCTAGAGTCTGCTTCGGATTCTGTGTCTCCTTCTCTCTCTGCTCTTTCCCTGCTCACACTCTATCTCTCAAGACTAAATAAATAAATAAACAAATAAACAAATAAATAATTCAATGACCATCAGCTATTGTTGTCTACAAATTGGGAGCAGTGCATACTTTATGGATTTGTAGAATTAGAGGGGACCTGCCTTAAGACAGCTAACACCGTACTTAGCACACAGTTAATGCTCCATAAATTCCTGTGGTTGTTACAAGTTGTGATCAGCTGAATTATGGCCATCAAAAACATCCAGGGCCTAATCTCTGAAACCTGTGAATGTTACTTTATATAACAAAAGAGACTTTGTAGGATCTTGAAATGAAGAGATTATTCTGGATTATCCAGGTGGGTCTTCAATGTAATCACAAGTGTCCTATAAGAACCCAATTCAAAAATGAAGAAAGGACTTGAATAGACATTTTTCCAAAGAAGATATTTAAATGGACCATAAGCGCCTTGCTCAATAACATCGATCATTAGGGAAATTCAAATCAAAACTCCTGCAGTGAGATATCACCTCACTCACATCCACCAAAACAACAGAAAGAAACAACTGTTGGAGAGGATGTGGGAAAATTGAATCTCTTGTACACTGTTGGTGAGAATGGAAAATGGTATAGCTGTTATGTAAAACAGTACGATTGTTCTTCGAAAAAATAAGAATAGAGGGGTACCTGGATGGCTCAGGTGGTTAAGTGTCCTGCTTTCAGCTCAGGTGATGATCTCAGGATCGTGGGATTGAGCACAGAGCTGATGCGTGGTGCCCCATGTCAAGGTCTGCGCTCACCATGGAGCCTGCTTACGATTCTCTCCCTCTCCCTTTGCCCATCCCCTGCTTGCATATGCGCTCTCTCTCAAAAATGACTTTAATTAATTAACTAATTAATTATGGAATCACCGTATGATCCACCAATGCCACTTCTAGGTATATACTCAAAAGAACTGAAAGCAGAGTATCAAAGAGATACCTGCACACCCATGTTCATAGAAGTGTCATTCACAGTAACTAAAACATGGAAGCAGCCCAAGTGTCCATTGATAGTTGAGTGGATAACCCTAATGTGGTTTACATTATGATGGAATATTATTCAGCCTTTAAAGGAAGGAAATTCTGACACATACTATAACACGGATGAAACTCGAGGGCATTACGCTGAGTGAAATAAGCCAGTCACAGAACGATAAATACCATATGATTCTACTTCCACAAGATACTTGGAGCAGTCAAACTCATACACACAGAAAGTAGAATGGTGGTTGCCAGGGGCTGGGAGAAGCAGGAAATGGGGAGTTAATGTTTAATGGGTATGGAGTTCCAGTTGTTTTTTTTTTAATAGTTTATTGTCAAATTAGTTTCCATATAACACCCAGTGCTTCTCCCCTCAAGTGCCCCCCACCATGACCATCACCCCCTTCCCCCCCCC
>PJEM01019858.1:0-14880 GCA_004023845.1 Helogale parvula
GGCTGCTGATCACGTGCAGCGCCCGTGCCACGCAGCCTCAGAGCAGAACAGCGCACGTGAAGGAACCTTACAACAGGCTAGGGGGAGCAGGAAGCAAGCAGTGGGCAAAACATCTCGTGACTCGGCAGCCCAGGGACAAAGGCATCACGTGACCTGGCAGAACGCCAGGGCGCCATCTTGTCCTCTGTGGCTTCCCACAATTAAGAGTTCCAGAGAGACTTTGTCAAATGATTCACAATGGCTGACCCAAAGTGGTTCCTGGTCCACATTAGTCAAATAACCAAGTAGAAATAGAGTAGGTTATTTCATGTAAGCTATTTATTGAGAACCCATGTTTGTGCATAGTGATTTAGTGTGCAGAAACTATCTGCTTTTTAGTCCATTCTAGTGTTTTGCTGGTAAGAGGTCATGTTTATTAGTCTGCAATTCCCACATGCCTTCCATCTTGTCAACATTGAGACATACTCAACACTTGTCAGTCTCTTTGGTGGCCTGTCTCTATTTCTCTATGAGCTCTCAAACATTAGCCACAATGGTTCAGGAAATACATTTGCAGTGATGTTTGGTGCTCTGAGACTTCATTCATCCAAGACATGAAATACACTTCAAGTCACCCCTTGTGTAAAAGAATGTAAATAAAGTAGCCTATGCACTTACTCAACCAAATACCACAGATGCATAGGAGCGTCTGTTAAACTCTGATGAAGAAACACCATAAAGAGTTGTCAGGCTCTACCTCTCCATCCAAAACAAATAGTTGGGATGTTTGGTAAACTTAGGGGGAAAAGAACCCTTGGAGAACACAAAGGGCATGAGAAGGTCTCTGCCAAGAAAGAAAAACAGAGAGGAATGACTTACACTGGTGACTTCCCCTGAGTTGGATTGAGTTCCAGGCTCTCCTTCCCCCACCCTCTCCATCCCCTTCCCCCAACTGACCCCTGCAGCCTCCCATCAGGGAGAGCTGGTTGATGAGGAACCACAGTGACTGCAGGGGCTGTGAGCTGTGGGAGTGAGCCTCTGCTGTAGGTGCCAGCCATAACAATGTCAAGAAGAGAACCAAAGGGACCACACTCAGTGTTAAGAGACTGCCATGGTATCCATGTTCTGCTGTGGAAGGGGAAGTGTCTTTGGTGGCTTTCCTCCCTAGATGGGGCTCTCATTCTCCACCTGTAAGTCACAGTTCAGAGAGCTGGAGCCAGACTGATTGGGTTCAAATGGTGGCTCTTCCAGTTATTAGTTATGGGACCTTGGGCAAACCATTTAACCTTTCTGAGTTTCACTCTCCTTGTTTAAAAATGAGAAAGGGCACTCAGTGCCATGGGTGCATGGCACATGGCACATAGGGGTATTAGCTACTATCACTCTTAGCCCATTTGCTCTGGGTCCCTGAGAGAAGAGAAAGCCAAGACCTTATGAGTTTGATCCTCAAAACCAAAAATTGGTCCTGGGGTTTATATAGTCCAGAAAAGGAGTGTCAAAGCTGGAACAGAACTGTGATTTCAAAGGTTCAAGTGATTTTCTTTGTTGCTAGAGGGGGGTTCTTGGGTTCATTCTTGGGCAACAGCCCTTCTGATTAAGCAAAGCAGATGGAATGGATTTCCAAAGAGTGAAGTTTCTCTGCATAACAATGTTAACATGTTTCCTTGATTGACAGTGATGGAGGTGGGGAGGGGTGGACAGATTGTACCTCCTCAGAAACGTACTTCCTTTAAAGAAGTGCCTCTTTCACAATCACTGGATCAGGCAGTCTTTCATGGTATAATATCGCTTGTTCCTGGGAGGTGTTTGGTCACAGATTCTGGAGGAGACCCTGAGGGTGACAGAAACCTTGTGCAGGTTTGATCAACACTGTTGCTGGAGGAAAGAGGAAAAAGAAATTGTCTTGGCATGGCTGGGACTGTTGCTACCTCACAGATGGTATTTTTCAAGACTAAGTAAGCTAGAGGTTGGGAAATGTCTTGATTTGTAACTTTGGGTTTGGATATATTTTAAGGGAGAGAGGGCAAGACGGTATGCCTGGGAGTAGGGGTTTCTTGAAGGAAGCTGATTTCTCATTGTTACCCATGTTTGCGAGAGGTTAAGCATAGGACTGGAAATAAGAACTTGGAAGGTGGGCCCTAGAATTAAGTAAGAGAAAACTGGCTCCTGTCTGTGGGCCTTAGGATATGATTCAGTTGGATTTTAGATTGGGCGGTTATGCTTAAGGTCACTTCTTTTGGAGAAGACCTAGGGACAGGTAGATGGGGAAGGCAGGGAAGCCAGCCTGTACCCCAGTGAGATGGGCAAGAATCAAGGGAAAGAGGAGGCCAGTAGGGAGTCCCCGTGAAGGCGCCTGGGCCTGTGGACCCAGGGCAACCATTGCTAATATGCAGTGTAACCTTTTGTACAGTCATCCCGTCTGCATAGCCTACCCTTTGACCAGCTTATGTTAAGTTCCAGCCAGCAAAGGAATGGCAGGAGAGTGCTGTTCCCACACTTGGGGAAAAGTTGGCTCAAGGAGAGCAGGAACATGTCTGGGGAAACTGATCTTGAGCCTACACAGGCAACACACAGAAGAGCAAGCAGTGTTTCAGAGCCAGATGATGCCCTGAGGTGGGAAGAACACCAATATTCCCCCCAGGAAGTCCAGACAGAGCTAGGAAGGGACAGGAGCTCAGACTGTGTACATCAGGGATTAAGGGGAAGCATGGCTCCCTAAGTTGGTAAAGGCTGGGATGTCAGGGTGTGCCTTTGTGTTAACTTGTGGCTGCATGGCTTTGTGGCTCCTTCCAAGTCTGTTTTTCCATCTGGGAAATGGGGATAATAATAGTGACTACCTCATAGGATCTTGTGAAGATTAAATGGGCTATGGTAACAACCCAATTCATAGTAACTGTTGATGTTATCATTACTAACCCTAGGGGTGCTGGGAAAGGGGAATTAGTGCACTGAGCAAAAAACATTACAACTAATTGCCAGGGGAATTCACGTCAGGTGCATAGAATTGCTGCATAGAGAGGAGGAAGTCTTAGCTCATCGCTGACTTGGGGAGGAGAAAATAATCCTGATCTGGGAATCTGGTGAACCAATGGGCTCCCCGGAAACTCTTAGGCTGCCTCATGCTCTGCAAACCGTATTGGAGAACTGGGTCCTGTAGCAGCATCTTAAAGTCTCGAATCTCACCTTCCCTAAGCAGAGTCACGGTTGCAGACATCTACTAGCAGAAGCCCAGAGATGATCCTAAGGAGAATATTAACCCATCAAATTCTGCCAGAAAAGGGTGTTGAGAATTTAGTACCAAGTTGCCTCGATTCATTCCCACAAGCCCAACTCTGTACGAGGCGACAGGACGAGATTTATACTGTGATTCTATTTGGGTCCCTCAGTGGACAGTCATTCAGGAGGACTTGACATTGAGCTTCATACCAACCAGCCCTTGCCTGCCCCATCTCGCCCCTCTCAGCCAGGCTTCCTGTGGGATTCCCTTGGACACTCTGGCTCCTGCCATATGGCCTTGCTTACTGCCCTAGAGCTTTGGTGCCTTCCCTCACGGGATTACTGCCCTCTGGAAGCTTCCTTACATTTGCGCCCCCAAACGGGCTGAATTAGGAGTGAAGTGCCCGTTCTCAGCACTCCATTAGTATACCATGCTTACCTGTCATAGCGTATATAGTCACTGACTTTCTGGCCTTTCCTCCCACAGTGGGAGGAATCGGTCATGTTGTCTTCCATTGTTTGTTCCTATTTAAGCATCACACGTGTGCTTTAAACATGTGCTAAATGAATTCATGGGGAAGTAAAGCGGACTCAAGTAGCGGGAAGTCAAAATAGAAAGGCTATTCATTCAGAAATCCAATGAAGCATTAATTGGGCACCTACTGTCTGCCAGACACCCCTCCAGGCACTGGTGACACAGTGGCAAACGCTGGAGTCAGGGCCTCCCTTGGCGCAGGTGCATTCCCATGTGGAGGACAGGAGGCCAATGAACAGATGGCATGCTGTCAGTCGGCGCTGTGTGTTATAAAAAAAATAAAGCAAGAAAGGTAGGGCAAGCCATAATCATTGCACTGAGCATTTTCAAGACAAAGAGTTTAAGTAAAAATATTTCTAATATTAAATAAAATTACAAAAGGAAGAAAAACAGCTCAGTTATATTTTAGAAGCAAATAATGGGGTTCATAGCCATGGATTAAAATTTTCACATGTCTGAAATGACTTGAAAGATGGAAGATGCAAAAGAACTACTTTATTTCCTCTGTTGTAAAATGACTAAAAAGTAATTATTTGGTCTTGGTCTTTTAAAAATTTTTTAATGTTTATTTTTGAAAGAGAGAGGGAGACAGAGCACAAGTGGGGGAAAGGCAGAGAGAGAGGGAGATACAGAATCCAAAGCAGGCACTGAGCTGTCAGCACAGAGCCCCATGCAGGGCTCAAGCTCATGAACCTTGACATCATGCTCTGAGCTGAAGTTGGACACTCAGACTGAGCCACCCAGGTGCCCCTTGGTCTTTCTTTGTCTTTTAAAGTTACTTAGTTTCATTATGCACGAACACAGGTAATTTCACTTAAAGGCATGAATGTGTTGCTTTCGTTCCCCCTTTTTCTTTTAGGAATCTCCCCCCCCCCATCTCCCATCCCTCTATAAAACAGCAATCCAACCGTGTTAGTGAACCAGTATGGAATCTTCTATTTTTTTCTCTATGCTAATGTGATCATTTTATATGCATGCACACACACTCATATACAAAAGAATTTTTGCTTCTCTGTCATTTTTTAGCAAAATATAAAGACAAGATATTATTTACCCTTCTCCCCATCTTAATTCATAAAACCTCATCTAAATCCCTCTTGGGCAAAAAGTTATATTTCCTATTTTTGTAAAACAGCTGCATAATATTCCGTGGTATGGCCAATCCATATTTTCTCAGCCATTCCACTATTTATAGGCATTAATTTTACGTCCAGTTTTTTTGCCACAAAAACAATGCAGCAATAAATGTCCTTGAATATATGTCCTTATACATCTTAGTTCTATGAATATATATATGTGTGTGTGTATAGAGAGAGTTTTACACACACACATATATATATGTAGGTGGGTGTATAGAGAGAGAGTTTTATTTTATAGGTGTTTGCAGGTTGCTTTTCAAAACAGCTATAACATTTCATATCGCCATCAACAATATATTAGAGTTCCTTTTCCTCCACATGTCCTCTGGGAATAGACGTTGTTGAATGAAGCAACATTTTATTATTACTTTAATCTGTATTTCTCTGTCTACTAGTGATTTAGATTTTGTATTTGGGTTTTAGTAATTCACTGAATATCATTTTAAAGTGAATTTTTTACAGAAGCATAACATGTACGCAGCAAAGCGCACAAATTGTAAGTGTGCAGCTCAGTGCGCAAATCCCTATAACCAGCAACCAGATGGCGAAATGGAATATTACCTCTTCCCCAGAAATTCCTACCAGTCACTGGCCCCTCTGCCCTCGGGGGAAATCACTATTCTGACTTCTATCACCACAGATTAGTTTCTCCTGTTTTTGAAATTTATGTGAACGAATCACACCTTCTGTTCCCTTGCCCAGCATTATTTTGAGAGTCATCGATGTTGTGGCACGAAGCGGTGTCTTTTCCTCTCTTCGCGATCTAGATTTACGTTAGGTAGATATATCACCATTTATCGATTCAGTTGTTGACGGGCATTTGGGTTGTTTCGAGTTATGACTGTTAATGAACAGTGCTGCTAAGAGGCTTCGGGTCCATGTGACTTCTGCTGAGTCCACACCTAGCAGCGGAGGTGCTGGACCGCAGGGTACCCGGGTGTTCATTTTCAGTAAATACAACCAAAGATCTACTGCCAAAGACCACTGCCAGAATTGACTTTACCTATTTACACTACCCGCAGCGGTGATCGAGGCTTCTGATTGTTCTATATTCCTGCAGGTGTTTTTGTCTTTATAATTTTCGCCTTTTGGGTGTGTTTTTAATTTGCATTTCCCTGCTGTTTAATGATGGAGCCCACTTTTCCAGCTGTTTATTAGCATTTAGATGTTCCCTCCTGTGACCTACCTATTCAAGTGTTTTGCCCATTTCTCTAGTGGTTTATCAGTGTCTCATGATTTACAAGAGTTCTGGATACATGGTTTTCCACCTTTGTCAGATATGTGCATTTAATTTTTTAAAGTTTATTTATTTTGAGAGAGAGAGAGCAAGTAGGGGAGGGGCAGACAGACAGAGAGAGAGAAAGAGAGAAATCCAAGCAGGCTCTGTGCCATCAGTGTAGAGCCCAACTCAGGGCTCAAACACATGAACCCCAAGACTTCATGACCTGAACAGAAACCACGAGTCAGAAGTTTAACCGACTGAGCCACCCAGGCACCCCAGATATATGTATGTTAAATGTCTCCTCCTTGGGGCACCTGGGTGGCTCAGTCGGTTGAGTGACTGACTTTGGCTCGGATCCTGATTTCACAGGTTCACGAGTTTCAACTCAGCATCCCACTCACTGCTGTCAGCCCGGAGCCTGCCTCAGATCCTGTCTCATTCTCTCTCTCTCTGTCCCTCCCTGCCCCACTTGCTCTCTCAAAAATAAATAAATATTAAAAATAATAAATAAATGTCTCCTCCTACTTTGTTGCTTGTCTTTTCTTTCTCCTAATGGTGTTTTTTGACGAATAGAAGCTATTTGTCTTAGTGTAGTCTACTTTACCATTTTGTCTGATTGTGCTTAGTGCTTTCTGTGTATTGCTTAGGAAGTCTGATTGTGCTTAGTGCTTTCTGTGTATTGCTTGCGTACCTCAAGATTGTGAAGACATTCTCCTGTGCTATCATCTGGAACAAGGTTACTCAACCTTTTGTATTATCACCTGTGATGGACAGATGGTTCCCATCATTCCCTGCTCCTGATATTTATGTCCTTGTGTAATCCCCTCCCCTTCAGTGCACGAGGGACCTGCGACTTGCTTCTCGCTAATAGAACTCAGCAGAGGGGATGAGCCGTCCGTCCCTTCTACCATTGTCTTACCTAAGGTTATAATAGCTGTCTTACTGGGGGACACTCTCCTTTGCTGATCTTGAAGAGGCAAGATTTCATGTTGTGAGCTTCCCAATGAAGACAGTCATGTAGCAGGGAACTGAGGGTAACTTCTGGATGCAGCTAGGAAGAAACTAGTCCTCAGCCCCAAAGCCTGCAAGTCACCAATGACCATGCGAGCCTGGAAGTGGATCCTTCCTCAGGCAAATTTTCAGACGACCCAGCCCTAGCTGATGCCTTGATGATAGTCTTCTACACTTGATCTTAGCCAAAAGGCCGAGAAGCGATTGATGATAGTCTTCTTGGGAACCCAGCTAAGTTGTGCCCAGACTCCTGGACCACAGAAACTGTGATGTAATAGATGTGTTACTTTATGCCACTCAGTCTGTAGTATATTGTTTTGCAGCGATAGATAGCTAAAAATCATAGCCCCAAAGGAGAGTTCTTTAATATTTTTTCCTAATCACTACCACCCCCACGGTAAAATTTTATACACTGTTTATGTAACGTCTGTCTACCTGTGTTTTACATATAAGAATAATAAGATGTGTTCACCACTCCCCAAGAGTGAATTTTCACTCCCTGGGGAGTTGGCCCCTTCGAGAATGCACAAAATGGCACCGGCAAATTAAAGCCTCCCACCTATTTTTGTAAATAAAATTTTATTGAGACACAGCCATGCTTGTTTATTAATATTCTGTTTATGTTTGCTTTTGTGCTTCACAGCCGAGATGAGTTAGTTGCAACGGAGACCATACAGCCCACAAAGCATTAAATATTTACTACCTGCCCCTTTACACAAAATTTTGCCAACCACTGCTTTAAAAGTTTTATAGTTTTACTTTTTACATTTAGATCCACAATCCACCTGGAACTTAATTTTTGCCTGTGATCTAGGTAAAGGTCAAGGTTCTTTTTACTTTCTTGTGGATTTCCAACTTGCCCAGCATTATTTACTGAAAAGGTTAGCCGTTCCCCATTGCACTGAGCCACCACCTTTGTCTACATCAATGACTGTGTATGTGTGGTCTCTCTGGGGGGACATAGTTTGGAAACAGCAGATATCTTTATAATACTGAGATTTCTAATTCTTGATATGATATATACTGCCATTTATTTAAATATTTCAAATATCTCCCAGTGATATTTGTATTTTTCTTGTAAGGCTCTTTTATTAGATTAAGTTCTAGGTATTTGATTTTTTTGATAGATCATAAGTAGGATCATATAATCATTTCTCTTCTTTAGTTGTACGCTGCTCATATATAGAGGTACAACAGAGTTTTCTATATTAATTTTATTCCCAGTGATTTTGTTAAATCCATTATTAATTATAATAATTTACCTGCAAGTTATTCTGGATTTCCTATGAGCACAATTATGCCATCTGTGAACAATGACATTTTTATTTATCAGTTTTGTATATTTTTATTAATTTTTATTTTCTTGCCTTAACACATTGACTAAAGTCTTTAATAAACATTGAATAGAAGTAATAATAGATACCTTTGTCTTATTCCTGAACTCAGGGAGAAAGGTTTCAGTATTTCACCTTAAGTACAATGTTTGCTAAAAGATTTTTGTAGACAGAATTTATCAGGTTAAGCAAGTTCCCTTTTACTCCTAGTTGCTAACAGCTTTTATTTATTTATTTCATCAAGAAATCAAGAGAAAATTGACAAGTTTTTTCTACATCTACTGAGATAATTATTTGATTTTTCTTTTTGATTTTAATTAATATAGTGAATTATATTGCTTAGGTTTTTGAATGTTAAACTGACTTTTCACCATGCATTCTTGGAATAAACCCAAGTTGTTTTTTAAACACATCACTGGATTCACTTTGCTCACAAGTTGTTTATTTTTTTTGCATCTATCTTCATAAAATAAATTGGGAAGTGCTTACTCTTTTTGCATTCTTTGGAACAGTTTATATAACACAGGCATTATTTCTTCCTTAAGTGTTTGATAACAACTTCTGGTCTAGACCTTTCTTTGTGGGAGGGTTTCAAATTACAGATTCAGTGTTTAGAATATATGTAGTAGTTCAAGATGGTGGCATACAAGATCCTGAACTCACCTCTTTCCACACACAAACCGAGTCCACAGCTACATGTGGGTCAGTTCCCTCTGAAAAAGACCTGAAAAACTAGTGGAACATCTCCTCCAAAGCAAAGGATAAAAGGGCCACATCTGACCAGTAAGAGGCAGAGCTGCTCGAACTCAATAGCAAACCCCCCCCCAAAAAAAAACAAAAAAAATCTGATTTTTTAAGATGAGCAGGGGATCTAAACAGACATTTTTTGAGAGAAGACATACAGGCGACCAACAAGGACATGAAAAGATGCTCATCGTCACTAGTGATCAGAGAAATGTAAATCACAACCACAGCGAGATATCCTGTCACCACTGTTAGAATGACTATTATCAAAAAGACAAGAAACAAGTGTTAGAAAGGATGTGGAGAGAGGGAACCCTCATGCACTGTTGGTGGGAATGGAAACTGGGGCAGCCTCTGTGGGAAACAGTACGGAGGTTCCTCAAAAAATTAACAATGAAATTACCCTATGGTCCAGCTATTCCACTGAGGGACATTTATCTAAAGAAAACAAAAACACTAATTCAAAAAGATGTATGCACCCCTGTGTTCACTGCAATATTATTTACAATAGCCAAGATATGGAGGCAACCCAAGTGTCCACTGATGGATGAATGGAAGATAGGGTATGTGTGTGTATACACACACACACAATTGAATATTACCCAGCAAGAAAAAAAAAATCTTTTCTTGAATTTATTATGTTAAGTAAAATGAGTCAAGGAGTAAAAGACAAATACCATATGATTTCACTTACATGTGAAATCTAAATACAAACAAACAAAAGAAAATAAAGCTCACCCCAAAAGGAACACCGTCACCTTTGAAGCAATGACACACCATTCCCCTCTATTCGCAGCCCCTGGCAAGCACTCATCTGATTTCTGTCTCAAAAGATTTGTCTATCCTGATATTTTATATAAAAGGAGCCAGGCAATAAATGGCTTTTTGTGTCTGGCTTTATTTACTTAGCATAATGTTTTCTAGATTTATCCATGTTATAGCATGTATCGATACTTCACTCCTTTCTATGCCTAAATAATAGAGCATTGTATAGATATACCACATTCTATTTATCTTTTCATCAGCTGATGGATATTTGGTTTGTTTCTACCTTTCAGCTATTGTGAGGAGTGTGGCTATGACTCTGTCTGTGGAGGTTTCTGTCTGAACACCTGTTTTCAATTCTTTTGGGTACCCACCTGGAAATGGAATCACTGGGTCTCGTAGGATAATTCTATGTTTAACTTACCAAGGAACGGCCCAGCTGCTGCAGCAACAGGTGATGATTTCAGCTTCTTGATATCCTCACCAACACTTGCTATTTTCCTTGTTTTGTTTCATTATGACCATTCTAGTGAGTGTGAAGTGGTATCCCATTGAGGCTTTGAATGGTTTTCCCTACTGACTGGTGATGTTGAACATCTTTTCTTGTGCTTATTGGCAATTTGTGTATCTTCTTTGGAGAAATGTGTATTCATGTCTTTTGCTTTTTAATTAAGGTTCTGTCTTTTTGTTTTTAAGTTGGAAGTAAGCATTTTTATGTATTTATATGTATTCTGGATAACAGACTCTTGCCAGATAGATGATTTGCAAATATTTTCTCCCATTCTGTGGATTGTCTTTCCACTTTCGATAGTGGCCTTTGATGTACAACGGTTTTAAATTTTGTTGCAGTCCAATTTGTCTATTTTTTGTTCCATTGTTCACGTTTTTGTTGTCGATATATCTACAAAACACAGATCATGAACATTCATACCCATCTTCTTCTATAAAGTCTACAGTTTTAGTTCCTGCATATTTTAATTTAGATCTTTTGTCCATTTTGTGTTAATTTTTTATATGGTGTGAGGCTGGTAAGTTGATTTTTTACAAAGGTGCCAAAGCACTTTAATGAAGAAAAGATAGTCTTTTTCAAAAATAGTCTTGTAACAACTGGACTTTCATATGCAAAAAATGAACCTCAATCTACAGCTTAGAAGAGAAGTCCTAAGTTGATTTAAAAAAATTTTTTTTATTCATTTTTGAGAGGGTGGAGGGGCAGAGAGTGAGGGAGACAGAATCTGAAGCAGGCTCCAGTCTCTGAGCTGTCAGCACGCAGCCCGTGAGATCATGACCTGAGCCGAAGTCGGATGCTTTTCCTACTGAGCCACCCAGGCGCCCCCCACAAATTAGTTGAAAGACAAACCTGGAGAGACCTCCAGCATCCAGAGTGTGTGGGGTCAAAAGGTAAAGAGATGGAGAAAGGGTCATTCCCTACTTTTGTATAAAGAACGCACACAAGTTTTGTTACCCCAAGGCCTGGAAGCTTAGGCTACACATCTCGGCATGGATAGGGGATCTCAGCCTACATTACAGCAGGAACAACTTGACTATTTTAGAGATGAGCTAACTTTGCAGTGCACCCCATGGAGTTCTGGTCCGAAGCAGCTCTCTGAAAGAGAGTCCAGGAAAGTACACATGTGGAGTCTTCGTTAAGTTGTGATAACAACTCAATAATACCTAAGGAGTGGACACATTCCCTAACCCACTTCATTTTCTTACTATCCTTGAGAAGTATAAAAGTGACCCAAAGCTTCTGTCATCCTTTTCTCCTGTTGCCCACCATCGGTAGGTATGTAAGTAAGAGAAATGGAAATCGCACTGGAGAAAGTTTTCTTTGAACCAAGAGATTTTCAAGATAATGATGGCAATGGCATGTGAGTCACGAATGCTTGACTTTGTGCAGTGTGTACCTTAGACTTCCAGGGCCTCTCTCTTTGACAGCAGAAGGCTGGAGTTCTTGCATTGCCTATTACTCATAAATCCCCGGGGCCGAGGGCTCCTGGCCATTCCTCAGAGCTGAAGAATGAATTCCAGTTGTAAACAACAGTTGCTATGATGACAAGGTGTTATGGTTTATCTATTTAGTTTCCAAAAGCACACAAGAGGATATGAGGCAATTAAAGCCTATACATGAGCTCGCTCTTGGCCCAGTTGGGAATCCCTTTTTTGTTCACCTGTCTGCAGGATATTGACATGAAAGGAACTAGGGCTTTGGAGTCAGATAGACACGCCTTGGTTGGAACTCGTCCCTAGTCAGGGTATTAGCGGTGTGACTGTGGGCAAGTTTCTTAAGCAAACTGAACTTCAGTCTCCTCAGGAGTGAAAATAGTGGTAATAGCAGGATTGTTGGGAGGATTAAGTGTGGTAACATAGGTGAAAGCACACAGTGGGTGCTCAGAAAATGTCAATCTCCATTGTCTTTTCCCTTTTAAATGGATGGCTGAAATTCTGCTCCTCCGTGTCTGTAGAAGTTAAGAATTAGGTCTGGCTTAGTGTAATACACAAAACAACAGTAACTTAGATGAGAAGTTTGTGTCTTTCTCATCTAGTTTCTGGAGATAAGCAATCCAGGTGGTTCGGGGACCGTATGCTCCCACATCCTTCTTGTCCTGGTGCTTCTCCACCATATCTATGCTCCAACCAGCAGGGCAGAGGAAGGAAGGAAAGGCTTCTTCCTTTAGGGAAACGACCAGGGTTGCCTACATCAATTTTCCGCACATCTTACTGACCAGGTCTTAGTCCCATGGTCACTCTAGGTATAAGAAAGCCTGGGAAATGTAGTCTTTATTCCGAATAGCCATGTGCCCCAATGATAACTGAGAATTTTATTACTACTGAGGAGAGGGAAATGGATATCAGAGGACAACCAGCAGCCTCTGCCCAGGGTCTGTATACTCTTCCCCTTCTCTTAGCGCAGTTGAAAATTTCAAATCTAAGTGCAAATTATATTATATAGGTAATAAATCAAATCAAATGAATCTTAGACCATTAGAAAATGCACAAGCTAAATTATATTAGTAATACATGTAAACAAGATATCAGAAAAAGCAGACTTAAGACAAAAAGTATCATGAAAGGTCGGTTTCTATGGATAAGAGTTAAAAGTCATATGGACTTTTTAACAGTAAGAAATCTTTGCACTGGACACCTTTCGTATTCCCTTCCAGGTCTGCTCATGTGTTTGGTGCTGCGGGGCCCAGGAGGGAACCTGCAGGGGCCACATTGACTGCTCCCTTGCTCTCTGCTTCCCCTTGGGTTTGGCCGATGGAGAACACCAGCAGGAGGTAGAGGGGAGGTGCAATGGTGGGGCAGGGTGCTAAGTTCCCAGCAGCCTTTCTGCCAGTGTCACAGCTTGGCTCTGTTCCCTGAGGTCATAGTTCTCAAAGGAGAGCCCTGTCTTATTTTCAGGCTCCCATATCTGATCTCAGCCTTGCTTCTTCCATCCTAAGGAAGCTGACGTTCTCTGCTCTTCTAGCCCTCGGGTACTGTCCTACCACTGTGATTTCACTGCACCAGAACCACATCTTTGCATTTAGTCTCTTTATTAAACCCTCCTCGAATTACCCACATACACTGGGCCATCTGTTTCCTTATAGAACCCTATGGATGCTTAATGCTCCAACACTATAGCATCAAAAGGCACAAAGCAAAACCTATTAGTATTGTAGAAAGAGATTTATAAAAGCAAAATTTCTTGAGACATTGTTAACCAAATGTTAACCAAAACCAACCACTATACATCTAAACAGTTTAAGCAGTAATGTAAAATTTGCATCCTGGCTAAAAAGAATTTGTACTTTTTAAATGACCATTTTTTAAATTTAAAAATTTTTAAATGACCATTAACAACTAGAACATTTAGTAATACTTCAAATATCTCCAGCAAATATGGCAGAAAGATAATGGTCTTAAAATGTAAAGAGCTTTGAAACAAAATTATGAAAGGTTAATAAACACATATGAAAATTTTTAACATGGCTGGTAATAAAAATATGCAAATTAAAGCAACAAGATGCCTCTTTTTAGCCTATCAAATTAACAAAGATAGAAAAAAAATTGTGCTCCCAAGAGTGTGATATAAAACTGTTATTCACAGCTGGTGGGAGTATGAACTGATAAAAATTTTCTAGAAAGAAATTTTCCTCTATGTATTAAGAGCCTTATAAAGATTTATACTCTTTTAACCAGTAATTCTACTTCTAAGAATTTGTTATAAAAATAATAAATAATACAGATGTGTTTAAGGATGCATAGCACATATTATTTATAAGAGCAAAGTGGAAATAGTCTAGGTAATCAACAATAGTTGATGGTTATATTATGATATATCTGTGGAAAAATACACAGACATTAAAACAGGGTTTCCAAAAAAATTAAACACAGCAACAATCCTCAAATAATATTAACTTATCACAGCAGGATATACAACTGTAGACATAGTTTGATTCTTAATTAGGTTAAAAATATGCATAGAAAGATATTAACAGTGTTCACATAAGTGGTGAATTACAGATGATTTTTGTCTTTCTCTACCTTTCTGTATGTTCCAGATGTTCTACCTTGAGTATGTATTACTTTTATAACGCTGTGTATTTTTAAAAGAACAGCAACATTGTGAAAGTCTTAAGCTGGTCAATAAGTAAGCCATTTTCACAAAACTGTCTAGTGTTTCAGGACACCAAGAAACATGATTAGGACCTTACCCACCCACCTACCCAGTGCACCATCTGGAAAAGGAGAATTCTTCTCACCCTGGAAGATATTTTGAATTATCTCAGCATAGTTAGGATTGAGCACATGAGATGCCAGGGTTAATCCTCGGGGAAAAGTCCTTGGGTGAAGGGAAGACTGAAAAGAAGAGAGGAGAACCCTCCGGCGCTACCAATGGTGGTGGTGGTGGTGGTGGTTCAAAGCAGTAGACGTGGCTTAAGCAGTGTG
>PJEM01019859.1:0-14856 GCA_004023845.1 Helogale parvula
GGGGTGGGAAAGGCAGCCTTCCCCGTGCAGTAGCCATCGGAGATGGGTTCGCAGGGTGCGTGGGCGGTCACTGCACAAGGAGGGGCAGAAGGACATGGCGCTCCCCGGTGCCTCTGTGCCTTCTCCCGCGCTGCTCCTCCAGCCTGGGAACAGCAAACCCAGGCCTGCCCACCTCCTCCCCGCCCACCGCAGCTGCCTGGCCGCCTTCGGGACCAGCCGGGCCGGGGCTTGGTGGCTGCCCCTCCGCTGTCTTCTGTCTCCGCCGCAGGGCTCTGCCCCTCCAGCACTGAGTACCACAGACCCGCCTCCTCCACGCTCCGGGAGCCCTTCTCCATCCACCCCTCTGGCAACGGTTTGAGGTCTGATCTGCACCTGTGCCCTGACGTCTAGCGCACATGCGCACTCGCCTTGGACCACATGGGTCAAAGGAGTGACACATTGTCGGAACACGGGCGTGGTTTGACCCGGAGCTTTATTCTCAGAAGTGCTGTGTTCAGAACAGGGATGGGTGGCCCCATGGCCACGGGCGCTGGTCAAATGCCGCTGGGGTCCGGCGACCCGCCACCACGAGGGTTTGAGGAAAGCTGATATGGGTCGAGAGGTGAGGGGGTCGGGATGCCTGTCACCCAAGGATGCTCCTGAAGGAGGTAGTGCCACTTACCCTGGAGATAAGGAGCGGCTGAGGCTGGGACTCTGTCGTGTCTGCGGTTCTCTGGGGACGGACGCATGGAGACGCGGGAAGGCTCTGACGCAGCGGAAGAGGGGCCCGTGACTGAGCTGTACGGAGGCACATTTCAGACTCAACAAAGAAACGCTTTCGAAGGATGAAAACTACGCAACCACTGGACAATCGGTCCTGAGCTCCCTTAGATGGACACATTCCAGGACACAAAGTCGCTACCTCTCCGAGATGCCATCACTTTGAGACCTCTGGCCCCAGATGGGAGGTCAGGCCAGATAACCTCCAAGACGAGGAGCGGATCTAGGCTCTGCAGGGGTAGGAGCTCCTGTCGGCCTCGGACCTGCGGCAGGAGGGCCGCTGTGTCCTCGCACAGGGGCCGGGAGGACACGCCCCCGGCCTCACTTGGCCTTGTCACACCGACTCCCCTCAAAGTGCTGAGCCAGGCTTCCGACACCGACCGCCAGGTCTGAGTCTGTGACGCAGCATCCGAATGTGCCGGAAGCCGTGCCCTGCGCGGGGGGGGGGTATTGTTTCTCCCTCCTTCCTGTCGGCACCCTCTCCAGAGCCCGGGTGTGCCACCCGTTGAGCTGCCCACAGCGCCCGGGAGAAAGTCAGTTCTGGACGGGCCCCCAGAGGCCATCTGGGGCTCAGAGTAAGACAGGGGTCTGTGAACACGTCCATCTTCCCTCTGGGGGCACATGTGCTGGCTGCCGTCCCAAGCGGCACGGCCCGGGGCCGCAAACAGCTCACATCTGGAGGCCACTGGCCGAAATCCGGGTTTGGGCGGCCCCTCCCCTGCGCAGGCAGACGCCGCCTTCTCCCTGCGCACCCCGCGGTCGCCCCTCTGTCTCCAGACGCCCCCTTCTTAGAAGGACGTCACCAGTACTGGACTGAGGCCACCCTCACGTCCCCGTTTTAACTCGACTGCCTCCACAAAGACCCTGTGTCCAACTACGGTCTCGTTCTGAGGTCTCAATTTGAGAAGCGGGGGGGACACGTGTCTTTTCTGATCGCCCACCACCTGGACCCTGTGAGTGCGGGCGGAGGCGAGCTCTCCCTGGGCCCAGACATTGTCGGCCGCTCTGCATGAATGACGTCGGCCTGGGCCCAGCTTCAGCCAGAGAGACGCCGCACAGCACTGACCTGATGCACGTCACCTGTCACAAAAGGTGCGGCCGGAGACTCTCCTCTCCCGGTGTCGGTGGCCGCACCCACTTCCTACACACACTAGCGCCCGCGCCCACGTTCACTGCCAGCCACAGGGCAGGAGGCTGAGGACGTGTTGTGGCACCTTTTTTTGTTTGTTTGTTTCTTTATTTTAAAGAGAGAGAGGCAGAGAGAAAATCGCAAGCAAGCAGGCTCTGTGCTGTCAGCATAGGCAGGGCTTGAACTCACAAGACGTGAGATCGTGACCTGAGCAGAAACCAGGAATCGATGCTCAAGCAACTGAGCCCCCCAGGCACCCCTCCCTCATCCCCCACAGCCCCTGGAACTGAGACCCAGCGGCTCGCACGGCTCCTGGCTTCCTCAATGCTCTCCCAGGCCTTTCTTTCCTCCGGGTCCTGGCCGCCCCGATCCCGCCCAGGAGCAGAGCCTCTTCTAGACCTTTCCTGCTCTGCGCCTTCTATGGCCCTGTCACGCTCCCGCTTCCACAGGTTCGGTGAGAGCAGCCCCCCCAGGCCTCAGGCTGCTCGTCAGAGAAGCTTCTCTCCCAGTGCTGAAGGGGGAGCCGGGGAGGTTGTTTACAGGCCTGAGGTCTCCATCTTCCCTTCTCTAAAATGGGCTGGTGCAGCTCATGAGGCGGTGCACAGGGTCTTGTCCCTGGGGCAAGGTGGGGGCGTGTGAGCACAGCTCTCAGAGCGAGCCGGGCTCCTGTCACAGGGAAGCCGTCCACACTGCAGTCTGGGGGGCACGCAGGGACCCGTAGAGAGTACGAGCGTGGCAGGGACTCAGGGAGGCGAGCCCCGCCTGTGGCTGGCGGGCTGTTTGGTGGTGGGGGAGGGGGGCGGATGCTCTGCTGCTGCTCACTTGCCGCAACCCTGCAGGCCAGCCTGGGCCCACCCAACACTTAGCCTCTGGTGCTCCTCCTGCTTCTGGAAGTGCCTGGCTCCTTTTCCCTCCCTGCTAATTCAAAACACACTAGAAAGCAGCGGAAGACCCAAGAGAAGATGTCTGGGGGACTGTGCAAGACCCCAGGGCTGACCATCCCCGGAGGTGCTTTCTCCTGGGGGTACAGACACCCCGTCGCCCTTCCCAGGTTCACTCAAGCCTGACCCCCACGTGCACCCTTCCTCCCAGCGCCCAGCACGTGGCGGGAGGGCCGGGGAAGGCCTCTACCTGCTCCAGGCCCGGCTCCCTCGCCCCTTCGGGTGCGCCCAGGCTCCTGGCGGCAGGGAAACAGCCCCAGAAAAGCAGACGGTGGGAGGTCGGTAGGCAGGCGGTGCCCAGATCTTTCTTAGAAATCATCTGCTGGTCTGTCTGCGCTTTGCCCTTTGGGGAGACACACAGCCCGTGCCCCCCACTGCTTCCATTCACCAAGGGGCCGTCTCTACCTCACACGTGGGTTTTTGTTTTAAATCTCTCCAGCAGGGACAGTGGAGTCATTTTCGGCCGGCTGCCTCTGGGGGCCTTTGATCAGCCCCAGGAATCCACGGGCATCCCCAGGAGTCAGCAGGGCTGGGCCATGTTTGACTTAAACTTGGAAACACAGGAGGCAGAGGAGTGGCTTTATATAGTCTGGGGGGTCCAGGAGCCCCGGGCACTGGTTTGTGAGAGGCTTGGTGAAAGCCGAGGCTAATATTTATAAATTCCTTCCCCGGGGCCGGATGGAATGTTCTGGAGCTGCAGTCAGATCGCACCTTTTTGGGGAAGAAGGGAGGCGACGGCCAATTCTTCAGTGATTGAACGAAGCAGGAATGAGGGTGAGGAGTGGCCACTCCTGAGAGGCTTGCACAGGAAGCCGCTGTGCAGACTCCTTGCACCCTCGGGGACACTCTCTTGTCAGGGACCTCTCTGGGGCTCCTCTGTGGGGCTCCAGCACCATGCCCCCCCTGCCTGACCTCCCGCAAGGCCAGGGACCTACGTCTGCCAGTTAGAGGGAATGCAGTTCACAGATGGCCCTCCACCGTGGTGTCGGGGGCACGAGACAGGCCCTGGCCTGGCCGTGTGGGACGGACCAACAGGAAGGAAGGCAGAGTGGGCTGAAGACAGACACAGGTGTGCACGGAGGGGCCCGTGTCCCTGACAAGTGACAGGGCACACTGAGTCAGAGCCCTGTCCCGCATGCAGGTGGCCGCCGGGAGAGCCCTGCCTGCGTTCCGGGCACGGCCAGAGGCTCACACATCCCCCAGCCAAGTCAGCGGGCCCCACAGAATCAGGGCGCGCCTGTTCGGCAGCATCGCCCTTGGGCCTGCTGTCCCTGTCCCTAACCCCGCAGGCCGGGAGGGGGCAGAGCCATGCAGCCAAGCTTGCCCATGTTGCCCTTGCTTGAATGAGAAGAGAAAATGGCCAACGTGTTTTACAAAGTGTATTCAAGGGGCACCTGGGTGGCTCAGTCAGTTAAGCATCTGACTTCAGCTCAGGTCATGATCTCACCACTTGTGGGTTCGAGCCCCGCATTGGGCTCTGTGCTGACAGCTCAGAGCCTGGAGCCTGCTTCCAATTCTGTGACTCCCTCTCTCTCTCAAAAATAAACATTAAAAAATTACAAAAAAATAGGTATTCAGGAGAGTAGAGCCGAGGGGAGGGGAGAGGAGGAAACACACTCAGCCCACCCTGACCTTGGGCCCACCTTGACCTTGCCGCCTCGGTTTCCCACCTGTGAACCAAGAGAGCCTAGTTTATGTCAGTGTCCTACGTCTGAGGGCTCCCGGAGGGCGCGTGTCCTACCTGCGGCTCAGCGTCATGACCGAGTGGTGGAAATGGCAGGCGGGGGTCTGGGGTCTCTTGGGGGGGGTGGAGCTTGTCACCTCCTTTACAGCCTGCCTGGCTCCGGAACACCTGCAGGAGGGCCAGGGGCTCGTCAGAAAGTCTTTGCACACCCGCTTCGCCCCTGCGCTGGCCCGAGGACTCTCCAGGGAGCCCCTGACGCCCGTTAAAATGCCCACAGGGTGGTTCCCAGCGAGCCTGCAATTATGAGAGCAGCTTTGGCTGAACCCGCGGGAGGCCGGGTGGAAGGCATGCGGGGCCACCTCGTCCCCTCCAGCTGCACGGCAGCGGCGCACGGGTCCCTGCACTCGCAGGGGCTTGGCTGGGCCGGCAGCCGGGAAGCAGGGGTTACATGCCCCTCTCCGCCGTGCCAGGCAGGACCGCGGGGCCTGGTCGATGCTGTGCGCGGGAGGAGCACCCCTGAAGCCAGCGCTCCTCACCTGCCCCTGCCCTTCCGGAGCCTTCCGGAGGGGGAATCCTTTTGCCCCCGGAGGGTGACGTCAATGTTTGCTCCGGCAGGGGCCACCGGCACGCGTGCCTGAACCTGAGGTGACAGCTGGCTGGGCTCCTCTGTGCCAGGCGCCCCGAGGGAGCGGCGTCCTGACACCGGGGCGCTCTGTCCGCGCATGGGGCCAGTTGCCAATGCCCCACCTGTACCCGGGCAGCCAGTCCGGACTGCGGGGGCCATGGGGAGGCTGGGCTCAAAGAGGCTCAGCGGTGGGAGCCTGCAGTCAGTTCCCCCGCTCCCCGGAGGGGCCTCGGGCTGTGCCGCATTGGGCCTTCCTGCCCCAGCCCCAGCCCCTTCCAGCCCCGGCTCTTCCTTGGACTAAGGGCTGGAAGTCCCTTGGTGGAAGATGTCACCAGGCCGCACGCAGTGTTAGAGCTAGGGGTCTCCTAACGTTGATGGTAGTAGTGGTTGTCATTTATTAAGCGCCTGCTGCATGCCAGGCACGTTAAGGAGATGCTGTCTAATGCTCGAAGGGGCTCACGGTCATCCGTGGGCGGAGGAGAGGCAGCGCAGTGTGGCCAGCGCACCACCCCACCGGCGACCCCGGCCCGTCACCTTCCGGCTGCCGGGCCCTGGCTGATCCCTTATGCTCCTCACGTCTCAGCTTCCTCGTCTGTGAGCCGGGGAGGCTAGCGCGCAGGGTGGTGGCGCGCTCCTGTGCCCACAGAGGGCCCATGGCGGTGCCCAGCACCCGGGCAGGGCTGCGGGAGCACCTGCTGCTCCGCGGAGAGGTGAGGAGCTCCGGCCATGGCAGCCAGTCGCAGGCGCAAGATGGGACAACCCAGCGCGTCCACCCCGGGTGCCCATGTTCTTCATGTCTCACACGAGGAGACACGTGTGGTGGGGACGGGGTGTTGGGGACAGGACTTAGCCAAGACGGGCCAGGGGCTTTGAGACCCTCCCAGGGCTGACAGTCATTGCTCACGAGCTCATGAGAGGCTCAGGACGGCGTCCACTGCAGAAAACACTATCCCAAGCTGTGCACGGACTCTCTGACCCCTGGGATCCGGCGCGGCCTCTGGGGGATGCCAGCAAAGGCGGCAATTCCCATCTCAGGGGCCGGACAGGCGGCTTGCACTCCCCGCCCCACATCCCCGGACCGTCAGAGCGCAGCCATCCCGGAGACCGCAGGTGACGCAGACCCTCGGTCAGGCTGCCTTCCCACCTGTGACCGCCAGGTCTCCAGGGGCCTGCGCTGCCTCTTCACCACCCTCTGCTTATCCATTGTGCCGACTTATCCATTGTATTCGAAATAAACCTTCAAGACTAACCTCCTTTAGGCTTCTCTCTCTTCAGTACCCCCTCCAATGTGAGCTTTCACCGCCTTTCAAAGAGCTCCGCAGTGGAGATCCCGCCTCATTTAAGCCCTGGACTAGAGACGAGTACTGCTTCAGGGGCCAGAACCAGAAGGAGCCGTGGGGGGCAAGTGTTTCTTTGTCCCCCCCCCCCACTCCCCCTCATTCAAATTTCCCCCTGCAAAGCTGAGCAGGAACATGTTACAACCAACCCCAGCCTTACTCTGGCTTCAAAGGATGGATCACAGAGGGGCAAGTGCCAGTGGCAGGAGGTGATGATTCTCAGGAAGCAGGCTGGTCTCAAGGGTCTCCATCAGCCTCTGGGGACGGGGAGGGGGTGGCCGGCCACTCCCACGCGCAGGGGGAGCCTTCTGACCTCAGAGGCTCTGGAAAGCCCTGGGCACTGGGGTTCCCACCGCCCTGGCCCCAGTGCTAAGTGCCCTTAGGGGTCCCAGCCCAGAGGGCTCTGTGATGCCACACCGAGCCCTCCCCAGGTCCTCGTCAGCGCAGTGACCTCAGCGGCCGAGGCACCTGGCGTTTGCTGGGTTGGGGGGGCATGCCATTTGGGCTGGGAAGAAGCTGGGGGGGGTTGGCAGGAAAGAAGGGGACAAGGTAGGGTGCAGAAAGGGGGGTGGGGCCGCCCAGGTGGGGCAGGAGCAAGCCCAGGTGGGCGGCAGGGAGGCAGGGAGCTGGCTCAGCCCGCCGTTCTCGCAGGAGCCAGAGGCAGAGGCCCCAGCCAGGCCGGGCGGCCCTCACGTGGACACCAGCACGTGCACAGACTCCTCGTGGTGGACCTGGCCGTCCCCGTCCCCATCGGCGCCCCGGATCACCTCGTCCACCTCGCGGTCGCTCAGCTGCTCCCCAAGCTGGGCCCCCACGGGCCGCAGCTCAGCAGGGCCCACCAGGCCGTTGCCGACCCGTGCTTGCGAACAGGCGGAAGGCCTCCCTGAACTCGGCCACCTGCTCGTCAGCTGGTCGGCCATGGAGGGGCGGGTGGCAGCGGCTGGGCAGGGGACAGGCGGCCGTGCGAGGGGCGCCCGCTGGCTGGCCGTGTGGCCCGGGCTTGGCTGGCGGGCGCTTAAGGAGCAGGGCTCAGTTGGCACTCCGACTCCCCACGGTTGTCCCGGGCCGGGCGCTGTTGGGACAGGCGTCCGGCTGCAGGGACGGGCAGCGGAGGGTGGGGCTGATGGCAGTGTGTGCACACGTGTGTGTGCATGTGTGTGTCTGTGCGTCCGAGCATGTGTGTGTGTCTGCGCACGCGCGTGTGTGCGCTGCTCCCACCCACCCAACAGGCAGCTGTCGGGAACACCCCGGGGGGACCCCCGTCCCCTCGTCCTCTCCTATCCCCAGACCCTGCGCTCAGTGAATCAAGCGGCCTCCCTTCTGGGGACGGTCCAGGCAGGATGAGAGGCAGAGCTGCCTTTGCCTGCAGGGCGGTCCCTTTCCTTGTCTTGGGGCCCAAAGCCCCCAAGCTCCCGAGTTCCCGGGGGGTTTCCAGAGAGCGAACCGAGGCTTTTCCCTCGGGTGGAAGCACGCCGTCTTCTCAGCCTCAGAAGAAACATCAATGGAGAAGGATTTCCTCCAACTCGTTCACTCCTCGATATGAATGAGGGCCTACTGTGCGCAAGTACTCTTCTGGAAGCTGGCATTAGAGCCAGGGACAAGACAGGCAGCTCCCAGGCCTCCGGGGGCCCATACTCCCTCCCGGGGACGGCTAGCTAGCGAGTCAACCAAACGGTGAGATGCCGGACGTTGTGACCGGCGCCGGGAAGGAAGGCAAAGGCGTGCTGGCGGGGAGAGCAGGGCGGGTCACCTCCACGGCGATGGTCAGGGAAGGCTTCTTTCCGAGGTGGCACTTGAGGGTGACCTGAGGGGAGAAGGCGCCCTCCCGGCAGGCAGGCTGAGCAGGCTCAGAGCCCATGGGGTTGGTGGGGAGAGGGCTTGGCTCAGCCAAAAGACAGAAAGGTGGCCAGTGTGGCTGCTGCCCGGTGGATGAGGGGACCGAAGGGCATGAGGAAGGGCACACAGGAGGCCTCCTCAGAGGCGGTGGGGGCGTCACATTCTATTCCCTGACTGATGGGAGGACATGCGAGGGCACGTCTGGAAGTCTGGACCTTGGTTTCAGGGGAGCATTGTGGCAGAAAGGGGGTGGTTTTCAGAGGAAATGGCCTCAAGAATGAGCACACACTCCTGCTCTCAGCCCCCAGGAAGCCTGGGCCAATGACTACCCACCCACGGAGGAGAGGCCACACTGCCCGTGGGAATGCACGAAAGTCCAAAGCGGAAGAGGCCCCCGAGACCCACCAGGATGCTACGGGAGAAGAGCAAAGGCGGCCGGCCGGACACCAGCACACCCACTGGGGAGCCACCGTCATCACGATGGCGTGGGACTGCCCAAGGGTGGGCACGGGGATTAAAGGTGCAGAAGAGAAGGCCCGGAGTAGCCCTGCACCACACAGGCGGCTGACCTTCGACGAAGGACCACCGGCAATTCAAGGGAGAAAAGCTGGTCTTTTCAACAAATGGTGCGGGAACAGCGGGGCGGCCGTGTGCAGAAAAAGCGGACCTGGACACAGACCGTACGTCCTTCCCAAAAAGTAACTCAAAACGTATCATAGACCAAAATGGAAAATGCACAACTATAAAACTCCCGGGGCGCCTGGGGGGCTCAGTCAGTGAAGCGTCCGACTTTGGCTCACGTCATGATCTCACGGTTTGTGGGTTCAAGCCCCGCGTCAGGCTCTGTGCTGACAGCTAGCTCAGAACCTGGAGCCTGCTTCAGATTCTGTGTCTCCCTCTCTGCCCCTCCCCCGCTCGCGCGCTCTCTCTCTCTCTCTCTCTCTCTCTCTCTCCTCTCAAAATAAAATAAAGACATTAAAAAAATAAAAACAAAACCAAAAAACCTCCCAGATGATGACATAGAAAGTCTGAGTGGCCTTGGGCATGGCAATGACAACCAGCTCATCCAGTTTGGGCCCGGGCTGGGTTTACATAGGGTGTCAAAGGCGTGATATATGCAAGAAAGAATCGATGAACTGGCTGCTGTGGCCTGACTCTGTCCCCTACGCAGTCGTGAGAGCAGCGCAGGAGGCTGAAGAACCACAGGACACACGGCTGTGAGCGACACGGTGTCCTGGGGACCAAGGGTGAGCGTCGTGGGACAGTCCCCGTCGTGGAGGTACGCGTTCTGGCTTCCTGGCCACCTCACCCGCGAGAGGGTGAGTGGCCGATGGGCGTCTGCAGGGTTCTGGATCGTGGTGTCGTGGCTCCCACATCCAGCCCTCGCCCTAAGCGTGTTCTTCCAAAAGGCACATTGAAAGAGTTCAGTAAGGATTTTAAACAAAGGTACCGATGACTCAGAAGGACGGTGCTAGGATGGGCTGAGCGCTGGCAGACTCGCTGGTGAGGAAACTCGCTCTAGTTTCAGGGCTTTCTGTAATCCTCTCCCGGCAGTCCTTCCCTAAGAATACATTTCTGATCCTGGAACCATCCACATGTTTAAAATTATCGAGGGCTCCTTCGTGTATGTGGGTGGGGGAGACCACCCAATATGTACTGCGCTTGAAGTTACGACAGGGAAAAAATTAAATATCTATCTCTATTTTTCTATATTTGTAACTTTAAAAAATAGAGAAAACTCATTACGTGTTAACAGATATACTGTAGTTTTACGAAAAATATAATTCTAAAACAAAAAATCAGAAGACTGGCATCTAACAAAAATAATTTTGCAAATCTCTCTGTGTGTCTGTTCCTGCTGCACTGGGCAGCGGAGGGTGTTCTGACTTGAAGCAGAGGCTAATCCAGCTTCACGCGGATATGCAGCAGGAAATGGAGAGTGTTTAAATGATTCTTTTGGGTACTGGTGGGTATTTTTCTTGGTACTATATCAAACTATATCAAAATTTGATGATGGTGTGCCTGGGTGGCTCAGTCGGTTGAGCGTCCAACTTCAACTCAGGTCATGATCTCACAGTTCGTGGGTTCGAGCCCCGCATCGGGCTCAGTGCTGACAGCTCAGAGCCTGGAGCCTGCTTCAGATTCTGTGTCTCCCTCTCTCTCTGACCCTCCCCTACTCACGCTGTTTCTCTCTCTCTCAAAAATAAATAAAACATTAAAAAATATCTTTAAAAAACCCAAAATCTGATGAGTGGTGGTTTCTCAACAGTTAGCTGCAGTGTGGGATCTGACGCCGTGTCAACAATCCGTCTTGTAGGCACATTAAAATCGCTTGGTCACTCTTGTGCTCTGGGGTTGTGTCATGCTCTGCTTTGGTTATCTGGACAATATTTGTCCAACTTGGTTTACTGCATTCTGTAGATCTTCTGAAGGTTGAACCATTGCAAGTATAATTGTAAAAATCACATTCGTGGAGCGCCTGGGCAGCCCAGTTAGTTTAGCATCCAACTTCGGCTCAGGTCATGATCTCATGGTTCGTGGGTTCGAGCCCGACGTTAGGCTCTGTGCTGACAGCTCAGAGCCTGGAGCCTGCTTCAGATTCTGTGTCTCCCTCTCTCTCTCTGCCCACTCCCTGCTTGTGCTCTGTCTCTCTTTCTCAAACACAAATAAACATTAAAAATTTTTTAAAAATCACATTCATTAGTATCACCAGCAATCCTATTAGGAAAGTACCAGAAAGTCTCGAGCTCACAGTGACGGGTAGAGAATTTCCAAAATTCTAATTTTTATTTGAAAGTTCAAATGTTATCATTGACAACAAAGACTGTGGATGGTTTTTCCTAAAGTGATAGGTTCACTTCATCTGTTTTTGAAAGAAATGTCGGCCAAATGCCAAGTCTGGAGCAACCACATGGCGTCGCATCAGCTGTTCTTTCCAGAAAGATGGCGGCGGTCCACAACAAATCTCCCCCATCACTCATGGGCGCACAGGAGCCTTCCTTACGGCAACTGCTGTATGTCAGTGTTCAGCGGCATATTAAAGATGTGCAGACAACGGTTGAGATTTAATAAAATAATAATTCCACTACTTCTCCAACAACACTCTTGAGCAAAACTGGCTTTTTGTTTTTTCAGTTCAGTGAAGCGTATGATGATGTCAAGTACAGGATCCTTGATTCACGCTCAAGGGCTCGTGACTTTACTCACCATTGCTTTGTTCCCAGTGCAAGAGGTCAACTCGGCGAAAAAGGCAAAAAATGTCTTGGTATTGTTAGGGTGATAGTTTTGACCTCCCAGGCCCTCTGAAAAGGTGTTGGGGACCCCTAACCCCCCACCTGGATCCTTGGACACACTTGGAGGGCCACAGCGGTGGAGTGTTGAGAACCAAGTCTGAATGGAGCGTTGGACTCCCTGGGCCAAAGGTAAGAGGTGCTGAGGACGCTGGAATCCTGGCAGGGACAGTGTGGACCCTGCAGAATATGGGGTTCATGAAGACCCCACGAGACACACATCAAAGGGACCGCCTGCTGCAGCAACTTCCTCCTCAGAAGAGGGGATGACCCAAGGTATTTCCCTTCTCTCCGAATTGGTGCTGTACGAGTTTTTGTTAAAAAGAATTCATGCAGCCCCCTCATGAATATGTATCTTCTGCTGGGTGCTATGAAGATACAGATTAGGTTTCCAGTCTCATCAGCAGTCACGCCTCTGTGCCCTTTGAGAATGAGTGTGACTGAGTGTGGCCACGAGAATTCTCTCTCTCTCTCTCTCTTTCTCTCTCTCGATGAAGCCATTCAGTAGCCCTAACAGTTGCTCATCTACCCCCAGCCCTCCAGTATGTATATAAACACTTTATCTTAATGTGTTTGGTCGCCATAACAAAATACGACACACTGGACAGCTTCCAGATTCAGGGCACGACCAGCTCTCAGAACGACTTTTGATCGGTCTTTACATGAATCATCCACATGTTTTCAGGGCTCTCCTGGGCTGGGCTGGGCTGGAGTTTGAGTTCAGGGCGGGGACGGTTGCTCTAGATCAGAGCTGGGAGAAATCTGATAAGTGACCAGTGACATCATGTTTAGGGAGCTGGTTGGTACACGATGTGAGGACGCCTTTCCCAGAGCTGCGGGGCGCCCTGCATGGCCTCCTGCTGGGTCATAAAGTGCCGGAGTGGCTCGCTTTTATGATCCTGAGGCCTCACCTGCAGAATGAAGTCCATGGAGGCGGAGGAAACACAGCTGGGCCGTTTGGAGAGTTTCCTGGATGCCCGGGTCAGTGGGTCCTCACGTCCACTCCCACTGCTCTTCCCCGGCACCCGGTCTGAGGTCAGCCCCCACGGGCGCCCCACCTTCTGCCCGGGCAGCTCACCTGGGCCCCCAGAGTCTCTGAGAAACTCACTCTGCAGCAGGAGGGACACAAAGCAGCCTGTATACTGACAGCTGATGAAATCAGTATTTGATGAAATCAGTATTAAATGATCAGCCCAAACAAAGGCGAATTAGTCCTAAATCTCACAATACGAGCAACCAAACAAGTGAAAATCCCCTCTCGAACTTCCTGTTTTCCTGGGAAAAGGATGATTTTTCTTACAACCTCTGCCAGGATGGGTGACTTTCTCCAGAAGCCCACTGGCTCCCTCCCCCCAACTTCAGGGCGGTGGGCTGGCCTCGGGGAGGGGGGGCAGGTGGAGGAGAGTGGGGCGCGGAGGAAAGCGTCTGCTTCTAGCAGGGCTCCTCTGTGCGACTTGCCGGCCATTCAAATCTGATACTTGATATTCTGTGGTTGTTAATTGTTTTTTTTTATATTTGGTGTTTTGAAAAAACCAGTGACAACGGAGAACGCCGAATGAGGTAATGGTGCAGAAGAGCTGGCTACCCTCGACAAGCCTCCTGATGCCCAGCGACGTCTGGTCACGGGCTGAGCGGGTCTAAGCCCCACCAACCACAGGGTGTGGTCATTCCCTCCAAGAGAACAGGACGCACTTCCCCGGGGGCCTGGAACCCACTGGGAGGCCGGAAGAGCCTGTGTTCCGAGATCCAAGCCTTTGAAGTTTATGATCGTGATGAAACCCTTTCATTCGGTACAGAGAGACGCGTGCGCGCCTGTGTCTGCGGGGGGCCCAAGTGTCCGCGTGAGCACACGGGTGCCTGCCGGGGGCACGTGAGGGGTGGAGAGAGCAGGGTGTGTGGGGAGTAGGCTCCGCACCCTGGGAATAGGTCTGAAGGAGGCAAAGTGGTTTCGCAAAGAGCAGGACTACCTTTGGAGGTCATTCACCCAGTGGTTTTTCTTTTTTTAATGTTTATTTATTTTTTAGAGAGAGAGAGACAGACAGACAGAGCAGGAGCAGGGGCGGGGCAGAGAGAGAGGGAGACATGGAATCGAAAGCAAGTTCCAGGCTCCGAGCTGTCAGCACAGAGCCCGATGCGGGGCTCGAATCCATGAACCGTGAGATCTTGACCTGAGCCGAAGTCGGACGCTTAACTGACTGAGCCTCCCAGGCGTCCTGTCACCCAGCGGTTATAAACCTGCTCACTGAAGCCCTGGACCCCTGCAGAGGTCCTTCCAGAGACGCAGGGTGAGCGGGAGAAGGGGGCAGGGAGGGTGCCTGCCCCCCCCCGCCCCCCGCCCCCCGCCGCTCTGCTCTGACCCGCTTCACCCGTGCTGGCGGGCGGCAGGCCTGCCGGCTCAGCGTCCTCGTCTGTAAGGGGCACCGCCGCGGCACAGCCACTACGAGTTCCTACACGAGGGGGCTCAGTGGTGGCTGGAGGGTAGCAGCTTCATAAAGGCTAACGATTATTTACCCTCCGAGTAAGATTTCCGGTGAAAATGAGATGTTCCCCTGCTAGGGAGATCGGGAAAGTCACCCTCCAGTCTCAGCGCCTTCTCTTCCCGACAAGGCTGTTATAACCCACCAAACCAAAGCAGGCGGCCAACTACTAAATCCTTAGTGACCCCCAAGAACTGGTCTTGAGGGGGGTCTCCTGGCTCCCGTGCTGCAAGGAACGGGGTGGGGGGCACTGCCACTCACCGAGGGACCGTCTCATCAGCCCCAAGCCCCTCGAAGGTGGGGAGATGGTTTTCTCACTGGACACACGAGGAGTCCAGCCCAGCCCCAGCCTGGAACGGGCGCCGGGGACGCCTCTGCCAAATGGACGAGGAAGGCTTGGACCGAGGTCACCCGCTCTGCTGGAGCAGAGCGCAGGCGTCCCGGGAGGGGTGCACCTGTGAGCAGGCAGGACAGGGCAGGGGGGCCGGTGACGCTGGCAGCATAGACCGCGGGGGTCAAGTGCCTCAGAGTGAGCCCACGAGGCTTGAGGTCCCCTCCTGACTCGGCACTGCCGACGCCGACCTCGGGGCGATTCGGGGTGTGCATTTCGGCACCTGTCTGACACAGACAACAGACGGCTCCCGACCTCGTCTTCAGGGGACTAAAGAGGTGACCATGCAAACCTCACCCGGGACCTGGCGTCGTATGCCTGGGAGCGGCCAACGTTGGTGACGCGAGAAGGGGCACCCGAGGAAAGGAGGAGGGGGTGGAGGGTGCG
>PJEM01019860.1:0-14855 GCA_004023845.1 Helogale parvula
CCTCTCCCCTCCCGGCCCCGGCGCTCTCCCGTCACCCCCCACCTGGCCCGGAGCGCAGCGCGCCCCTCCTCCCGGGGGGCCGGCCCTCGTGGGCGGAGCTTCAGGCGGAGCGCCCCGCCCCCTGCCCGCCGAGCCGGGAGCGGCGCACACCTGCGCCCGCGGGGCCATCGGATGCTCGCGCGGGCCCGGCGCTGCGCCGCCATGAGCGCGGACGGCCCCCCGGCCCCCGCCGCCCCCCGCGGGCGCCCCGGCCACCTGCTGGAACCCGCGCGGGTGAGTGTGGCCCCTCGGCGCCCCTCCTGTCCCGGGGCCCCACCTCCCACTCCGCGCCCCATCCCCGCTCCGCGGCCCGTACCCTCCGCGAGTCCCCTCCGCTCCCCACGTCTGTTCCCTTTCCCTCCTTCCCCCCACACTCTCTCCCCGCTTCCTTCCCGGTCTGCCGGAGCAGCCTGGGCGGGTGTGGGCGGGCGCGGGGACCTCGGGAACAGTGGGCGCACACCTCCCGGCCCCCACCCCAATATCCCGAGTGGAAACCGGATTTGCTGTCTGACTTCCTGCAGGGCCGGTGGGGAGCGCTGGGGTCGGGGGCTCCGAGTCCGTGGGAACCGGGGTTTTCCAGAATTGGGCATTTGGGGTTGGCCCGCGTTCCTTGGTGCAAGCGGCTTTGGGTTGGGTCCGAGGGTTTGGGAGGCCAGCTTCCCGCATGCGGCCGCGTGGGGGTCGGTCCCAGAGTGACCCTCCCACCCCTCTGTCTCCCGTCCCGGGGACTCCCACAGAGTGCTCGAGAGTGCTCGCGACTTGGGGACAGCCCAGGAGCCTATTCGAATTCGGAATATGGACGCCTTTTGGTCACCTGCTCCAGTCCCTGCCCCAAACCCCCCAGCTTCCAGCTTCTTATTTTTGAATAGCCGAACTATTGATGGACAGGAAACAGAAATGTTGGCTCAAACAAAAACGAAAAGTTCTTGGAAGCCGCAAGTTGCCACCCACAGCATAACCGAGCGTTCTGGAAACAGTTTAGGAAAGCAGTGGGTTATCCGGGGCCCCTGAGGCGCTGACTGAAGGGGCCCCTGCAGGTGCCGCTGGGCCCACCTGTGCAGGACAGTCCTCGGGGCCCCTCACCCCGTGAGCGCCAGCGAGAACCAAGGACATCCGGCTGTACTTCTCAGGATAACTGAGAAGTGTCGTCAGAGAGGCCGGGGGAAGGCTTTCCCAAATTGTTCCTGGTCATGATGCTTCTAACCTGGGGCAGGAGGAGGAACTATGATTTTTCTTTTTTAAATAAGAGATAGATGCCTTTTCCTCATGTTATGCATTCCTGGGATATTCTCACAAAACCTTAAAACTCAATCCCAGGTAAGATTTTGTGTGTCTTTTTAAAGTGCTTTGTGATATGAACAGTTTTCCAGCCATTGCAGATGGTGATTAAACCCTACAAGATGCGCTCCGAGCAGCGGGCAGTAAACTGCTTAAGGAAACGCAGACGGTCCGGAGCCATAGGCTTTCATTTCAGAGCTGCTTCGAGTTTTAAAGCGATTCCCCCGATGGTTAGAATTGTACGTCTGCCTTGAGGTATTTTTCCAACAAGGCCTGTTTATAACCGTTGTGCTTGTAGGAGGTACTGAGTGGATTTACCATCCTGCATGAAGGACCCAGCTGACGAATTATTGGCAGTGACTTTGGTTTTTAGAGAATGTATCAACTGCGAGTCCTCTAATGAATTTTCTCCAGTGTGCTAAGTGTTGGTTGCTCTAAGGCGCTAGACTTGGGCTGTGCTCGTAAGATGGATTCTATTCACCAGTTTGCATAAGATGTGATTAGTGCTTTCTTTGTAAGAAGAGCCTTGATTATATGACAATTCTATGCGAATTCTACTTGCAAGTAAGCTTTTGTTAGGATTGGAGGCCAAATATTAGAAGAATAATGGAGAGCGTGGTAAGGGCGAGAATAGTAACTGGGGTACATGAGTAGCAGGCTGTTCTCAGTGCTCCGTGGACTGCAGTGTACGAGAAGGGTCAGATTCCTCTGTATTTGAACCCATCTAAGCATCCCGTTTCCACCTGGTCTTCAAAAACATGAGCATCGGAGCCTGCAATCATGGCTTAGATATGGGAAATGGCCCTGTACTTCTTGGATGGTCATTAATTTTTACTGGGATGTTTGGGGTCCAGACAGCCGTGCAGAATTACGAATTTTTGTGTCCATCCCTTTACGTAACGTCGTTGAATTTGCATAACTATTTCGTCATTTCTGTTAAGCAAGGACCTTCGTGCTTCTAATGAGGAAAATGGATGACAAAAAAGAAACTTGTTTTACACCCATGATATTTCTAGTTGTAGATATTTTTTTCCGAAGTCACAAATGCAGCACATTCTTTGCCATGACTGGTTGCTTGAATCGTGGGAATCTGGCCAAATGCGAATGTCTCTTTCTTTGCAGTCCCTTTTCCATAGCCGTTCCGTGGTCTGCTCCCTCTGGGTTCTGCCAGTACAGGTGTGGGGGCCCTGGCTCCCCCCGCACCTCCACAGCCTTGGTGGAGAAACACCAGCGCAGGGGAAGAGTGTATGCTGCCGTCAGGGTCAAAAGCTGCTGCAGCGGGTTCGTGCTGAGAGCACATACTGGGTGTCTGCACAGCTGGTGTCCGGTCCGCAGGGCCTGTGGGTGTCTGCACAGCCAGTGTCCGGTCCGCGGGGCCCGTGGGTGTCTGCACAGCCAGTGTCCACTCCTTGGGGCCGGTGGGTGTCTGCACAGCCGGTGTCCAGTCCGTGGGGCCAGAAGCACGAGGCAGCGTGAGCCCCCAGTGCCCTGGCGCTGCATGTGAGGGGCTTGCTGCGGGGAGGGGAGAACAGGTTGCCTACATGTGTGCCGGGGCGGCCCCCCTGGGTCAGCGCAAGGGTGCCGGGCCGGCCCCGGGGTAGCAGGCTGGCGGGCGTCCCTGGCCCTGAAGGTCAGCCAGGAACTCACTTACCTGACCCAGGTCGCCCAACGCCTGGATTCCGTAGCTTCTTCACGACCGGTGCATCTCTGGGATCACGTGTTAAGCGTCACAGCTCTGCTACCTGTCAAGAGACCCTGGGAAGGCGGCGGTGTCTCCCGCAGGCCCAGCGGCTCCGTTGCTGAGGAATTGTCTTCTTCAGAAAACGGTTTAGGAAAACCTGTGGCCTGTGGTCTTTTTCTGCTCTCCTCTTTGAAGGTACCCTACCTTTCTCAAACCTGCGGGGCTGCAGCAGATCATCCCGCCAGAAGTGCAGACGGGCGGGCTTTTTCAGCAGGAAACCGGGCGCTTTTCCACGCAAAGACCCTGTAACTCTGAACGTCCTGCTTTCAGTGCAGACAGCTGTGAACAAAGTTATTGCTGAAATTTGCAGATAAGTAATTTGATTTAAGTTATATTAGATAAATAACTTAGAGAGCGAATCATGCCCCTTTTTTGTTACGAATGAAACCGATGTAGCACCATTCAAAATTTCTCCCGGAACAGATTCTCACAAGGTAGATCACTTTATGATTTTATGCTTTCTGTCCAGCATTGGTGACTTGTGCTTCCTGGTATGTTTGAAATAAAACCTATCTCAAATCCAGAATAATCAGATTAGCCTCTTTTTATTTAGGGTTAATTCTTGACCATGCGCACACCAGGCTGACCAAGTGTTACCGTGTTAAATGTGTCAGCTTAAAACATACCTGTTTATGAGAATTAAGTCAGTAGAAATCTGGAACCGACAAATGACTGTCACTCACGTATCTGTTCACCTGGCATCCTTTATTTCTCCCTCTGGAGCCGTCAGTCACGTGTCCCCTCGGCCACAGGGCTGTCCTGGGGAGGCTGGAGGGTGCAGCGGGTCAGGGAGGCGGGGAGTCACCGTGCGCTGCCGCAGAGCCCAGGCGGAGACGCCGGGAGGCCCCGGTGCCCGCCCCAGGGCAGCGGTGTTCGGGCGGGGACTGGTCCAAAGAAAGAAGGAGGCACGTGAGCACCGGCTTTGGGGTCAAGGAGGACCGGGCGGACCCCCAAGTCCTGGGGCCGCGCACATCGCTCACAGGAGCGCGGTGTTCGTCGGGAGCGCCCGGCCCCTGGGGGCAGGCAGTGTGGGGAGAGACATGGGGCCCCGCGTGGCCCCGCACACGCGCTCCCGTCTGCAGTGAGCAGGGCTGGTGGCTTCGGAATGGCTGCACAGGCGGTGTCACTTGACCTTGACTTCAGTCTTAGGAAACCACTCCGGCGCCAGGCGTCACAAGTGCGAGTCTCTAGCTTATCCTGTGTTTGAGATTTCAGCTCCACGCACAACCTCCCGCAGCTGTCTGGAGCGGGCGGGGCGTTCACGCCATGTCACGCGGTGATGGCCGCCGCCGTGGCGGTGACAGTCAGCTGCGCCTCCTCAGCACCCCTCTGCAGGCGCCGAGCTGGTCCCGTGCCAGGACCCGGGATCCGCTCAGGCTCCCTGGGGACTCCCTGGGGTAAAGCCCAGATGTCTGGTTCTCGTGGCAGGTGCACTGAGCGTGGCCAGGTGTTTGTCTCTGCGTGGCTCCAGCCTAAAATTAATGGACTCGGCGTCTGCGTCACACACGGGCTGCCCGTGCTCGTATCGTGGCCAAAACTGTTTGGGATCCAGTTGTCAGAGAATCTCGCTTTTGCCTTGACACTGTTCTGGCAGCCTGGGAGCCGCAGGAGAGCTTTCCCCTTGGCCTCGGATACTCTCCGTCCACGTGAGGCTCTGGGAACGCATCTTGGGTTTGCGGAGCCGGTCACAGCTCTGAGCATCGGTCCGTGGAGGACGGGAGCTGGGGGCCGTGCCCCTTTCCCAGGCCCGGGTGCTGAGTGCGAGTCCTCTGGCCCGAGGGGACTGCAGTCGCTGAGAACGGGCAGAATCCCTCTGATTTCCGTCCTCTGTGAACCGGTGCTTAGTAGTAACACCCCCAGAGGTGTGTGTTTTGAAGTCGTGAATAAAGCACTTACAAGACATTTGGTTCAGTTCCCAAGAAATTATAAGGATGTTGCTGACGGTGTGACCAACACAGGCTCATCTCTCTGTCCCTGCCCGTGGCCACCTCACGCCAGGGACCTGCAGGGCGGGGGCCCCAATGCCCACGGCTGGCAGGTTTGGGCACCGAGTGGTGAGGGGATAGACCTGTTTGGTTCCAGCTATTTATCACCAGGAGCCTCAGATTTTTCTTTTTCCAGGAAAGTCAGAAATCTGGGTTTTTAATGTGAGGTCGTGGTTTTTCTCAAGCAAAACCGATTTGTGGGTCAGATTTACCTTGCAGTTTGGTGTCGCTCCCTAGAGCGCTCTATTCCCAACACTGAGCTGCCACTGAGGTGCCCAGGGCACCTCCACTCAGAAGGGGTGGGTGGAGGTCTCCAAGCCCCGCCTTTGCTTCCGGAAGAGGAAACCGTAGCTCTGAGCAGCTCCTGGCAGACCCTGGCTGAGGTGCTGCGTTCCCGGCCCCAGGCCTCTGCTCCCTGCATAGACACAGGCTTTTTGTTTGCAGATCCACTGGCCACAAACTTACCTGATTTGTCTTTATTTTGTCCACTAATGCAGTTTGCGGTCACACAAGGGAGCTGCCCATGCTCGTATCGTGGCCAAAACTGACAAGGAAATCAGAAAATGTCAAATAAGCAGTTTGAAAATTGAGAGCAGGGAGTCAGAAAGAGTGTTTAAAAGATTCTGACGCAATCCTGGTGGTGGAAAGTGCAGGTGTGGGAGGACCCCAGGACCAGGGCTGACAGCCCCCTGGTGTCGTGCAGGCACAGCCTCTGGACCCTATGGCACCTTCTCCCGGGAGTTGGGCCGTCCTGCCTTCTGCCCGGTTCTGGTTGAGGCCGGATGGAGGTGAGGCGGCCCCAGGACAGCAGGGCACAGAGGGCGGGTGTGGCGGCTCCCCGTGCAGGCCGCAGGCCGGGCCGGTGGTCGTGGGGGGCGTCCCGCTGACTCGGGAGGAGGGGCGGCTGTCTACCGGGGGCCCTGCCCGCGCTGCGTCTGACTGTCTCTGCTTGTCTGCAGGGTCCCCGGGGCCAGCCGGCACCCGCGGCAATGGGACGTCCTCTCCTCTGTCCGACAGCGGCCTGCATCCGAACGGGAACCCCAGCCGCACGGTAAGCGCGATCCTCTGACCTCACCGGGCAGGAGAGTCCGTCCCGCACGCGCCTCAGGATTAAAACATCACGTGAGGAGACAGGTTCAGCAGGAAGGACCCGGGGCAGGACGGAGGACGCCGTTGGTTGGCGTTTATGCCCACGCGGGACGCCTCGGCGCCTACGTTGTGGCCGGGGCCCCTCACGTCCCAGTGGGCGGGCGGCACTCAGCCCTGCTCCCATCCCTCCGGCCCCAGGCGGGACGCTCCCGGGGCTCACTTGTGCTTTGCGCGTGCAGGGAGTTTTCCTCCTGCTCCAGGTCCCCTGCCCCCCGAAAACCGCAGCTGAGCGGGGAGGGGTTGGATGCCTGGCTCCCGGCCCCCCAATCCCCGCAGGGTCCCAGACGCTGGGCAGTGGGCCTGCCTCGGCCTCCTTCCCGAGCGTGGAAACACCAGCGGCTCAGAGGACGCAGACCAGAATTCGCAAGTGGACTGAAAGCGTGTCCCTGGAGGTCTGGCCTACGGGCCCTCTTCAGAGGACCAGTTGCCGGACCCACAGGGGCTGCTGAGGGAAAGGTCCAGAATCAGACTTTCTCAAAATATCATTTTTCACTTTAATGTCAAAGAAGTGTTTGTTTATTTATTTTGAGAGAGAGAGAAGGGGCGGGGTGGGGAGAGAGTGGGAGAGAATCCCAAGCAGGCTCCGCGCTGCCAGCACAGAGCCCATCGCGGGGCTCGAACCCATGAACCCTGAGGTCATGACCTGGGCTGACCCGCCTGACCCACCCGGGCGCCCCCTCGTCAGAGCCTCTGAGCGCAGCTCTCAGTATTTAGAATTGCGTTCAGCGTCTCATGAGTTGAGAGACAAAATCCTAAGACAATCGCCCCTGAACTCTCAACTCCAGTCAATAGACGATTGTCACCAGCTTTCTAATCTCTGTGTCCCTCCTCCATACCACTCTCTGTCCCCCAGAGATAAACAGCGGCTGTGTCTGTGCTTGTCACCCCCCCCCCCCACACGATCATGTGGTCTGCAAGCACACATCCCTACCAATGTACCCGTCCGTGTTATTTTGAGTCTCACAAAGTACAGCCCTCCGGGATTTACACTCCTGATTATCGCTGTGGGTCTAAGACCCACAGATGACGTGCCGTCCGGGCCTGGTGTGTGGTCGGCCCGCTCGTGGCCATGCTGTGCTCCGTCGTGTGACTGCACTACAGCTTATCTATCAGTTATCGATCAGCGGTGGACACGGGTTCCTTTCCAGCATCACAAAGGACGTCTGTCAGCCTCCTCCTCCGTCTGTCCCTTTGGCGCCTCCTCTCCTGACGGACGCCGTCCGTCACTCTCGTACTTGGAGCGAGCACTCTGCTGGCTGTGGGCACACGCCTCCTCTCACCGCTCATAGCCAGCGTCTGTGTCGTGTTCACGCTGTCGCGTGATGCCTGGAAGTCCGTGTCCGTGCAGCTGAACGCATCCGTGCTTCCTGCATGGATTTAGCGTCCGGGTGGGGAGACCTTCCTTACCCTGTGCTCGTGACATGGATCTGCTTGTACTTCCTTGTGAACACTTGTTTTCCGTCTGCTGTGGACAGGACAACACCCATTACCACCCCGGGCCCAGGTCTCCTCACCTCCTGGTTCTCTTCATTGTTTCTGCTCTCTCTCTCTCTCTCTCTCTCTCTCTCTCTCTCTCTCTCACTCTCTATCTCGCTCTCTCTCACTCTCTCTCTCTTTTTTTTTTTTGTGAATCTTAAAAACCTCTGATCAGATTCCACAGAAGTCAGTGGATTTTTATTCAAAGTGTATGAACTTTAGATCCACGGGGAGGCCATCTTTCCTGTTGGTGAAGAGATCTTAGATCTTAATATTTTTCAATAGGGTTTATTTTTTTCTTTTTTGATTCATTTCAGAAGTTTGTTCATTTTGCTGCTCTTCCCAACTTTCTGCTTCACAGATCCGCATGCCACCAATTCCTCCTCATTTTTGTCACCTCGTCCTTTTGATCTTGTTTGCATTTTTGTGCTTTCTTCTTTCTCACCATCCGTCTGACAGGCTGCTCCCCACGGGAGTGTGTGGTGATTCCCGGTGTGTGTTCGAACCCCGACCTGATCACGGACTTTGAATTTTCATCGGTCCCCCTTTTACTGTGTTCCTTTACTTCTTGATTTTTAAATTATTCTGGTTAAACTTTTCATGTGTCTTCCTTCTAAAATTATCCTCTGCCCGTTTGAAATGTATATGTACCGTTTACATTGATTTAGAGGCAGCCCTGGAAATTTTGCCGACTGTGAACTCTGTATACACGATAGAAAGACAGCATCTTTAGCTCCTTCTGGAAGGTGCGAGGACCTTGTAACACCTAAGCCTGAGTTCTCTCCTGATTGACCAGGTGCTGTGGCTCTGTCGGGTTTTCTTTTGTAATTTTTTTATGTTTTTATTTTGGGAGAGAGATATGGAGAGTAAGCGAGGGACGGGCAGAGAGAGAGGGAGACACAGAATCTGAAGCAGACTCCGGGCTCTGAGCCGTCAGCACAGAGCCCGACGCGGGCTCGAACCCACAGACTGGGAGATCATGACCTGAGCCAAAGTCAGACGCTTAGCCGACTGAGCCCTCCAGGTGCCCCAATGGCTCTGTGTTTTGAAGCCATTTTTAACGGCACGGAAGTCATGACTTTTAGGGATGCTCCACGCGGGAAAGTTTACAGCGTCCAGTTCTCCCCACGACTTCCTGCCTGCAGCCTCCTTGTTTTAAAACGGTTATTTTCTCTACACTTGAACATATTTCCAGCGTCTGTGGTCTCTACTATCAACGCCGGGAAGTTTTCTCTTCACGTGGCTGCAGGTCCGGGGTGCTTTCCTAGGCAGCTTGCAGACCTCCCTTTGGTCTCTGACGCCCGAGGTTTCCAGATCTGAGTTGTCAGCCTTCACCTGCACAAGTGGCACCTCTGTCCCCTGGGGCGGTGCTGACGGTGGCACTGTGCGCTGAACCAGCCCCCACGCCCGTGTGTGAATGTGCATGTGCCTGCGCCGGTGCTCACGTGGGTGTGCGTGGGTGTGCGTGTGCTCACGTGTGGGTGTGTGTGTGCTGGTGGGCACGTGTGGGTGTGTGTGCAGGTGTGCGCATGTGGGTGTGTGTGTGCTCGGGCAGCCTGGACACTAGCACACCACAGAGGCCACAAGGAGAAGAGTTTCAGAAGCACAGTCACACATCAAAGTCACCGCAGAGAAGCTGTAGGAAAAATGACACTGTAGACAGAGCGTAGTCACCAAGTCTGTCCCTGAGGTGGGCGTGAAGCCCGCCCTGCGTCAACGTGATTGCAGGTTTTTAAAGTAAGGAAGACGAGAGCCTCGAGTGTGAACAGTGTTGAGAAGGGCCCATGATGCTGCCGTCAAAATAGTTTGTCATCGGAGGAGCTGCGTGCCCGCCTTAGATCACATCCTGACAGGAAGGTTAACGCATGATCGCAGAAACACCCTCCTTTATACAAACCTCTCGGAGCCGTGCCGCCAACTCAGAGGTGACAGTTGGGTCTGCTTTTCCGCCTCTCGCCTCTCCTTGCCGAATCCCTGATGCCTGAGAGAGTAGTGTCCCAAGGTTCTTCATTTTTAAGAGTCCAGAAAATCCCACGCTGGTGTCTGGGCCAGACCTGGAGTGCAGGTGACTGCCTGCTCCATGCCCACTGCTGCGTCCTCCTCGTGGGGAAAACCGGGTCATTCAGGGGATGTGCGGTTTCTTTATCTTTTCCCCATTGTTTTAGGAGTCCAGGTAACGTGCGTCTTGCTGCCTCGAGAAAAGAAGTGTTGATAAAAGTCTTCTGCCCATTTTGTTCTAGTTAATTTCACTTCTAAAAGCACCAATTTTATGGCACAAGGTTAGAACATTACTAAGGCAGGAAGTATTTTCAAAGTCTGTGTCTTTATGGAGGTGCGGGGATGGCAGGACCCAGAGGCAGGGGCACGTCCATCGCTGTCCCTCCAGGTGCGCCCCACCTGCTCTGGCTTTCTGGGTGTCGCTCAGAGACCCCTGGCAGCCGCTAAAGGTTTCGCCCTGTGACCCAAGGGGCCATGAATGTCATGTGTGTTTCACAAACTGAAAGTGCAGGGTAATCAGGAGTTTTCAGAAGCCCCTCTTTCTTAAATCACCTCTAGGCTTTGAGAGCCCCACAGGGTTCCTGCCGACCAGGTCATCTGACGAGGTGTCCAGCTCCGGCCCCCCTCTGCTGGGCTCCACTTGGGGCCTTGCGTTACTGTGTGTGACCGGGTCCCGTCCTGCCCCATCACGGCTGCTGCGTCTCGGTCTGAGATTGGATTAGAACACAGGGCTGCTGAGGCCGAGATTCTGAGCACGTGACCCACGGCACGTTGGTCTGCTGGGCAGCACGCTGATTTCTAATTGAGCACCAAGTGGTGAATACTCAGCTGCTGGCTGGCCCTTAAGTCTTTCCCAGGTTTAATAGTTACCTTTATTCATCAGAATCAGGAAGAAATCCGGGTCCCATCACGGAGCTTCTCTAAGAGTAACACCGGCCATCACAGTCCGCCGTGGAGAAACATATTCCAAAGAACCACATAAAATAAAGTCTGGATTTGGAGCCTGTGGTCTTCGGTGTAACTGGACTTGTGCACCGCCTTCTCTGGAACCCTCCATGAACAGCTGCTTCGTAATCACTGGCTCTGCGTTAGCTCAGGAGATCCCGTATCCAGAACCTCGGTAATGCCACCACACACTTGCTGTCCATTCTGCTGACTCATCAGTTAATTTCATGGACACAAACGTGGGTGGAGGCTGGCTGCTATGGACTCGAACCTTGGGCCCCAGCAGGGGCCCCGAGCTGAATGCGGATAGCCCCTGAGCTGGCATGAAGCACCCTGCTCAGGTCCGAAAATGTTGACTCATTTTAACTATTTAATGGAAACTATTTTAAGATTACAATTAATATTTCTGTTTTAAAAATTACATTTAGATTATGGATCGAATGATGCTTAATCAGCCGACAAACCTGGACGTTTTTAAACACACGTCCCCCTAGTAACAGACCGAGTGTGTGTGTGCGCAGAGCCTCCCACGTGGCCCCGCCACATGCGAGTGCTGTGTCCTGATGCGTGTCAGAGTGTGTGCAGCGTCAGACCAACGGAGATCCCACGGCCATGTCTGCGTGCCTGTGTGGCCTGAATCCCAACGAAGGGGCCTGCGGGTTTCTCTTTTACAAACTCCCGTTATGTTTCTACGTACCGTGACCTTCTCAAGTCCTTACACGAGACACGGGGTGTACGAAACGAGACAGAGCAGCTGTCGGCACAGACCTCGGTCCCGCACAGGCTCTGAGGAGGTCGATGAGCACAGGGAGCGCACGCCCGCACGACACGTCTCCTGCGGTGCACCCCCCACACCAAACAGAAGCAGCGAGTTCCCTGCTCTCAGGTGCTGGACAGCCGGCGTCTAAGACCGTGAGCCGTGACAGTGGGGACACCCCCACCCGGGACAGTGCAGCTCACACACAGCGCGTGGTCCTGCTGCACCAGGAGACAAGAGCAAGGATACGGGGCTTCCGAGTCGGCTAGAAGCTGTGGGCAGGGCAGCAGGGTGCCCGGAAGTGGGTGGCATGCGGAGCCGGAAGGGTCTATATGTAGGTTTTCCACAAGCCCTTGCTGAATGCCAGGCACCAGTGCACAGGGAAGACTGCCCCGTGCCCCCCAGGAAAGGCGCTGGGGCACAAGCCAGCAAAGATGCCAGAGGTCTAGGGCGCTGGTAACACCGCAGCTCCACCCCCGCTGAGCTGGAGAAGCTGAACTGATGTGCAGCTGCGAATTCAGAAGGGCTACGCCTCAGGCACAGAGCCAACCACACAGCTGCCGTGACGGGTCTAAAACTAACCTTTGGAAACAAGTGCAGATGGGAGAGCATTGGAGGCTGGATCCCTTCAAGTCTCAGGGTTTAGTAAGCACTTCGTGTTCCGCAAACCCCCCAACATAGTTTCAGACTCCCTGCATTTAAGGTGAATACAGGAAGTGAGCTGTCTCCTGAACAGAAATGCCCTGGGAGAAGATACAATCCATAGTCATGACCTTGTGTCATTGACAATGTCTGGTCTGCAGTCAGAAATTACTAGTGATGCAAATAAACAAGAACAAGTGATATGAAGCTAAGAAAAAATGCAAGAAGTAGAAGCAGAGCCCACATGAACATATTGACGTTAGTGGACAAACATCTTAACGCAACACTTTCAAGTATGTTTAAGGCCTTAAGGGGGAATATGGCTGTAATGACTGAACAGATGGGGACTCTCAATAGAGAAACTGAAGCTTCAGAAAAAGAAAAAATGGTAACTGTAGAACTGAAAGTACCGTTATTAGAACCAACGTCCACTAGTTCGGGTTCCCACAGACCCAAGATGGTAGCGGGATGCTCAGGAGACGGGGGGACAAATGGAAAAATTGCCCACCTCAGGAACAGAGACAAAAAGACTGACAAATGAGCACCAGTGGTGTGTGGGACACATCAGGTGGACGAGTCTCGGAAGGAGGACGGGATGAACACACGCCCGATGCATACAGAGGAAACTATTCCAATCAAACTGTTGAAACCCAAAAAAGGAAATTCAGGCAGCAGCCAGATTTTAAAAAGACATTACCTACCCTGGTAAAATGATGTAAATGAATGTTTGTTAAGAATTTTACATACACAGGATAATATTCTTTAAAAATGAAGGAATACAGACATTTTAAAGGTAATCTAAGCTAAGAAATCATCACCACTAGAGCTACACTACAGGAAATCCTAGAAATGGTCTCTGACAAAAGGACAGGACGCAGAGGGAGATGTGCAAATACAAGGAATGAGGGGCACAGTAAGTGGTGAGTATGTGCGTGCAGGAATAACATGTCTGTGCTTCCTTCTCTGATTTTTCTTCTACATTAAACGATAGTTCAGAGGAAGTATGTTTAGAGGTGATGGGTGCAGACGTAAGAGACACGGCAAACATAGCACCCGGGGTGGGGACCAGGCACACTGAACTGCTCCGCTGTGAGATCCTGACACTTGTGAAGTGAGGTGTGAGAAGGAGGATGTATCAGATACAAGCTTGAAGTGATGTAGTATTGACTCAGAGCCAACATTGATAAATTATTGATCCCTATAGCCAATGAAGAGATCAGAAAGAATAATGAAAAATTTTAATTAACCCCTAAAAGAATATGTTTAACAAAGTAGGAGAAAGCCCAAGAGGAACAAATAACAAATTAGCAATATGTAATTAAACCCAGTGACGGGAGAATTATATTAAATGTAAATGAGCTAAAGATTCCAATTAAATTATCAGATTGAATTAGAAAGACCCAACTCTGCTTACCACAGGAAAAATTATTTAAATATAAAGATAAAGACAGGTGGAGAATAAAAGAGTAGAGAAAATATATTTTATAAGCAGTCACCAAAAAAGGTGGCTTTGTTAATGTCTGACAGTGTAGTCTTCAAGATAAGGAGTGTCCATAAAACAAAGAGAATTGTTTCACTATGATTAAAGAATCGATTCATCAAGAAAAGCCTATAATCCTAAATATGGCAAGCACCCAGCAATAGAGCTTCCAAATACATGTACCAAAACCTGGCAGAAATGAGAAATGGACAAACCCATCATCATATTTGGAGATTTTAATACTCTTTGTGCAGAAGTTGATATGATGTGTAGACAAAACATCGTAAGGACAGAAGGGACATAATCAACCTTATGAATCAACTGGAACCTAACTGCCTTCTACAGGGAGCACACCCAAAGCCGACAGGGTGAATAGGGAACATTCACCAAGGTCACATGCAGGGCTGTGGGGGGTTATTAGGACTATAAACTCAACTATTCTGTAATTGTATTTCAAAGGAATAATATGTGACCACCATAGTTTTTCAGAAAATAGAGGAAGATGAAGTGTCTCCCACTAATTCTATGAGGCCGGGATAATACGGATTCCAGAAGCCTTCAGTGACATTACAAGTAACAAGCAGTACTGACAGCAACCCTCGTGAATGTGGATGCAATAATGGTCAACAGCATGTGAAAAAGTCCAAAGGGACCACGTCGTGAGCAGGTGAGGTTTGCCCCAGCAGCGCCAGCCCGCACAGCATCCAAAGCCAGACTCAACTGACCACACAGTAAGTGTGTTTATAATGTCCTCCAACTGGAAGGAACCCAGATCTCCTTCAGCAGGTGCGTGGGTGAAAAATGCAGGTGCACGCAGACAGTAGAATACTACTCACTGACGCAAATACGTCATCTGCCATACATCTCACACTTCCTGCTGAGTGAGGCCTGGTGCGCATGCGTCCTGCGTGATCCTCTGTGTAGAAGTTCTAAGAGTCAACACTGATCTCGCTGACCTGACAGAAATCACATCACTGACTGCCGTGGCTGGAGGGCAGGAACTGCCTAAAACTGCCACAGGGAATTTAGTGGGGGGGATGTTTGTGGGATGTAGATGGGGGGGAAATTAGCCTGTGTTGTGATTTAGGTTCTGGTGACATGGGGTATGAGTGTTTGTCAAAACTCGTCAAACTGTGCTCCTCCGTCAGTACGTTAGGGGTGATTCAGGCCTCAGTGTTGTTCAGTGAAAACAGAAGGATGAGCTGCAAGGCCCAGAGCCATCCATCAAGGCCCGCAGCCATCCAGCAAGGCCCAGAGCCATCCAGCAAGGCCCGAAGCCATCCAGCAAGGTCCGCAGCCATCCGGCAAGGCCTGCAGCCATCCGGCAAGGCCCAGAGCCATCCAGCAAGGCCCGCAGCCATCCGG
>PJEM01019861.1:0-14854 GCA_004023845.1 Helogale parvula
CTGAGATCCAGGAAAGACCCCTGAGTCCCAGGCAGGACACTGAGATCCAGGCAGGGCCCCTGAGATCCAGGCGGGACCCCTGAGATCCAGGCAGGGCCCCTGAGATCCAGGCAGGGCCCCTGAGATCCAGGCAGGACCATGAGATCCAGGCAGGACCCCTGAGATCCAGGCAGGACCATGAGATCCAGGCAGGACTGCTGAGATCCAGGCAGGGCAGGACCATGCTCCCTCCAGAGGCTCCAGAAGAGGGTCCTTCCTGCCTCTGCCAGCTTCTGGGGCACCTGGCCTCCCTGGACTTGTGGCCGCGTCCCTCCCGTCTCTGTCTCCGTCTTCACGTGGCTTCCCCTCTGTGTCTGTCTCCTCCTCTGCCTCTTACGAGGACACCTGTCAGTAGGTTTAGGGACACGCTCATCCAGGACGCGCCCCTCTCAGATCTTCACTTACATCTGCAAAGACCGTGTTTCCAATCATGCCCTCGTCACAAATTCTAGGTGGACACAGATTTTGAGGAAACACCACTGACTCCTGACAGTGCGGTCCTCAAAGAAGAGCTCCGCGTAAGAACACGGGACGGCTGTTCCGTTTCCCTCCACACCAACAACAGTTCTAAGTCGGGCCTGTTGCCCGCAGCGTGGAGGAAGCCATGCGGACATCTGTCATCGCCCGTTGTCAACTGCTAGGGGTCGTGTCCCTGTCTCCAGTGCACGCGCATGTCGGCCATACTGACGCCACCCCCCCGGGGGGCGCGTCGTCTCCCGTGCGCGCGCACGTCAGCCACCCGGAAGACGCACCCCGGGCTCCCATGCACGCGCGTGTGGGCGTGTCTTTAGCCACCGGGGGCGGGTCTTCATCTCCCGTGCGCGCGCACGTCGGCCCGTCCTGAGCCTCCCCGAGGACGCGTCCCCGTCTCCCGCGCACGCACACGACACACGCACAGCACGCGCACCCACCTTCCCAGAAGCCGATGCGCTCCTCCTCCTCCTCCTCCCGGCTTGCGAAGTGCTCCTTGGCCGTCCGGACGACGTCGGGGGTGTCGCACACGGTGACCCGACAGCCGGGGTACAGCGCCGCGCACTGCTTGGCCAGCGCCCCGGAGCAGCCTGCGCGTGGGCACAGAGCGGGACATGCGCAGCAGTGAGCGGCCCGCGTGGACGCGGCCGTGCAGGTGGGAACGCCGCCCCCTCCCGACTGTGGAGCCCCTGCAGCTACGGGGCCCCGGGCTGCGCTGACCGTGACCCTGGAGGGCCTACTCCTCCCGCGCAGCGCCCTCCAAGGTCACGTGCCCGTCGCCGGAGGGAGGATTGCGCGCCCAGAGCCGCCAGCGCATGCGCGGACCCACACAGCGAGCCAGGCACGGAGCGCACCTGCTCCGCATGAGCTTTCCCCGTCGGGGCGGGTCCGAGCCGCCCCGGGGACGCACCGCGGCCGGTCGGGGGCGCCACCTGGGCCTGGCGTCCCCCGGAACGAGCCCCCGGGCGCGCGCGGGGTCCTGAGCCCGGAGTCCGCATCTCACGGGGCTCGTGCTCCGCGCACGGGGGCGCGTCCACCAACCGTGTGCCCAGCGGGCAGGGCAGGGGCGGCTGCAGGAGGGCGGGAGGGCCAGGCCTCGGTGCCGAGAGCCGGGCCTGTGACCCCCGTCCTCACCGCCGGCGCCCGTCCCTCCCCTGACCCCCGCCCTCACACTTTAGGACTTGCACGACCCACAGCACCTCCCCTGGGTTTTCCTGGAGTCGCCACGCCCTGCTGCGCGCACGGGACACGCTCAGGACACGGGCATCCATCCCGTCCGCATCCGCATCAGGACCCGGGGGCCCCAGGAACCTCGCGGGACCCCCGGGACCCAGACCGTCTTCCCTCCAGAGACAGCCTCCAACTTTCCACCCCCGAGCGCACCATTGTCCACGGAGCCAGCCCAGCATGCACACCTGCGTGGCCGGGCCCGGGAGGATCGGCGGCCCTGGGAGCATGGGGTCGCCCCCACGCGCCCCGGTTGGAACCATGGAGCCCATGTCTGCTCGGGGCGGAGCCAGTGCCCCCACAGGTGGACGGGACACTCTCTCCGGGACCCTGAGGGGGGCCCCCAGGCCCGCCCCTCACTAGCTCGCAGGCACAGCACGCGGCTCCCGCACGTGGGCTCCGACTCACCTCCAACGTCACAGACGAGCTGAAACGGGGACAGGTCGAAGGCCGTCAGCACTGGTCTCCCGCTGACGCTCCAGACGTCCTGCAGGCCCCGCATGAACTGCACGCGCTCGCCCTCCGATCTGCGAGGAAACCGGCTCCTCAAGGTCGGGCCGAAGCCCGTGCGCCCAGCTCGATCGACAAGTCAGCGCCCTGAGCAAGCCTCCGTGTGGCCCCGAACCTCGGAGCAGGGGGAGACCGGGAGACTGGTGGGGGAAGCAGGGGTCTTGGAAGGACAGGAGGGGAGTGGAGGCACCGCCCATCCTTCCTTCCCCGCCCTCGGCCAGCTGGGGACCCTGGAAACCGCCATCGGGCCATCACCACCTCAGAACGCTGACACCACACCCCACAGGCCACCGACCCCGTGTTCAGCCTGGAGCCGACCCACTAGTGGCGAGTCTGGCCCAAGCAAAGGGCGCCTCGTTTCTGCACGTCCCTGGTGCTGGGCGTCGAGTCCCTTGAGGGGAAGGATGGATTCCCACCTCCCTGGAAACTCACCAGCCCAGAATCACAACCACAAAGTCGGCTACGTTTTTGTGTGTTGTTTTGTTTCGATTGAAATATGAACTTTCATCTGTTGTGCTGTTTGGACATGGAAACAGCCCCGCGAGGACGCATGAGGGAGATGTCCTCCTGTGGGCGGCCGCGTGTGGGTACCTGTAGATGGCCGTGAAGAGCTCGTTGGACGGAACCCCAAAGGCCTCCTGGTACTGGTTCTTGCCATCCCTGCAAATGGGCAGGACGCGTCACCTGGGACCCAACAGCGTCGGGGACCCCTGCGGGTTGGCTCGGCGTGCCGCACACCCCCACCTCCCGTCACAGAACACGCAGGGGACGGGACTCAGTGACCAAACAGTCACTGCTGCGGGAGACACGTGTGTTCAGAGCCACGGGCCACATGCGTGGCCCGGCTCTGCCGTGGGAGCAAGAAAACATGCGATCTAATGAGCACGTATGGGGAGGGGGAATGACGTGCGATCGGGGGGGCCGAGTCCAGAGGACTTGTCAGCCGCCATCCGGGGACAGAGGGACCCTGCTGTGCTCTTAGCAATGGCTCTCAGTGTCTGTCATATATCTGTGTCCATCTTTCAAGATCTATTAGTATCTATCAATATCTGTCTATACCTGTCTGTATCCATCTGTTATTGATCCGTCTGCCTCCCTATCCATCCATGCATCCATGTACCCATCCATTATCTATATATCTATCTATTCAGCCATCCATTAAGTGTATCTATCAATCTGTCCATCTATCCATTCATCCATCAGATCTATCCATCCATTGATCCATCCATCCATTCAACATTATCTATCTATCTAGCCATCTATCCATCCATCCATCCCTCCAACATTATCTGTCTGTCTGTCTATTTATCTATCTATTCATTGAACATATCTATCTGTCTATCTATTCATTGAAAGTATCTATCTATCTATCTATGCATCCATCCTCCATCATATCTAGCTAGCTAGCTATCTTTCTATCATATTATATCTATCTATCTATCTGTCTGTCTGTCTGTCTATCCTTTCTTCCACATACCCATCCATCCATCCATCCATCCTTCATCATGTCTATGTATCTATGTATCTATCTTTGTATCTATCATCAATGTTTCTATCCACCCATCCATGTATCTACTATCTGCCCACCTACCCACCCATCCGTCTATGTCAGCGGTTCCCTCTTACAGGTGATTCTGCCCCCAAAAGTCACTTGAAATGTCCTGGGACGTTTCCTAATCATCGCGACGGGAGAGATCACACCAGCACAGGAGAGAGAAGGGCATGGACGCTGCTCACCTCCCTGCGCAGCCCAGGACGCCCCACCTCCGAGTCTGGTCCAGGCCAGACGCCCCCGGTGCCGAGCCAAGGACAGCCGTGCGAGCGGGCCCATCACGGCTCGGACAGCATCGCATGTGCGCCCCGTCCCCGTTCTGCTCCCTGAGCCGAGGCCCTTGCCCTGGGCACCTCTGGAGGCCAAGGACTTGTGCTCAGGACAGGTTCGCATTGTGTGAACCACATGGGCCAGAACCGGGGCGCTCTCACATCTGCTCTGGACCCTGGACCCAGCAGGGACGTGTGGGATTCAGAGGCCCTGAGAGCCGTCTGTGGGGACCCCCGGGGCCCCGTCCATGCCGTCGATGCCTCGCCCACCTGACGGCCTGGGCCAGGTGGCCCCAGCAGCGGTACGTCGTCCCGGCCAGGTACGCCAGCATGTTGACCTGACACTTGGGACTGGCCCGGACCAGGAAGGTGCCGGAGAGCTCTGTGTTTCGGTACAAAGCTGCAGAGGAACACAAAGAATAGCTTGGATTCCACGTCACTGTCACGTGCCCGGAGGCCCCCGTGCAGCTCTGGTGCAAGGCGGGCTGTGACTCCCCCCTCCCTGCACGTCTGCAAATGGCCAGCCCCGTGCCCGAGCCTCCGTGCCTGTCTCCTGTCCTGGGCACCCTGCTTTCTACACGACTGACTTCACGAGTCTCCTGTCCAAAAAATGGTCAGAATCAGCAACGTGCCATTGGAATTTCAAATTTTCCCAACTGACGACATTAAAAGCAAAGCAAAACCCAGCATCCCCACTTTCATAAGAGAAAAGTCGCTTCAGCACCAAAATAACGACATCAGGTCATGAATGCACACGCTTTAACTGGATAGATTGAGTTTGATTGAAAATTACTCCTTTGTGTCCCCCCCCCCCATTTCTCACTTGCTCATGGATACTTTGTGAGTAACTATGTCCACACCAGCATGTGGAGCCCCCTAGAATGCGATCAGCAAACTGCAGCCTGGGCACTGAACATGGCCCTCGGCTTGTCTCTGTAAATAAAGTTTTATTGAAACCAAGACACGACCATTGCTTCACTTAGAGCTCCTCTGGCTGCCGTGATGGCCCAGATGTCTGGAAAAACTCCTCCTCTGCCCCCTCACAGGACACGTGTGCCGCGTGTGTACCGAACGGACCACGCACGCTCACCTTGGCCTCCCCTGGTCTCCAGCTGCAGCAGCTTCAGGGACACACAGGTGTCCAGCAGAAGCTGGGTCCCGTGGGAGCTGGTGCCCAGACGCGCAGCCACCGCCGCCGAGCCCAGGGGCTCCGGGGCCTCGGAGAGAAGGTCAAACAGGCCCAGCTCACAGGCGGCAAACAGAACCTCGGGGACAAGGGGGCAGCGGTGAGCGTCCCGGGAACGTATTCACAGAAGGACCGATCCCGTGTGATTCCTGGTGTATGGACAGAGCCCCAAACCCACAAGCAGCTGCGTTACCCGAACCCCAAAAGGTCTGAAATATCCCCATCCCTATGGTTGGGCCCCGCAGGCCATGCCCGTGTCCAGACGCCCGCCCGCAGCCCCGGGACATCGCACCCACCCTGGACGGACGCCCCCCACCCATTAAGCTGTCCTTCCGCGGGGCCCACACTCAGCTCCCGCCGACGGAGTCCAGCCAGTCCTACCTGGGACACCATGAAACCGTGTGTGTACTCGGTCAGGAGCCGGTACGCCTGCTCCTCCGGGGAACTCATTCCGTCCCAGGTCGATGCCCTGGCCCCAGGCTGTCCGAGCTGAAGGGAGCACGGGTCTATGAGTGACCTGGGGGTGGGGGCGGCTGGTTAGTGGGCTGCCGGCGCCCCTGCGGGAGGCCCCGTGTGAACCAGAGCCGGATCAGTCTGCAAATCTCATCAGCCTTATTAAGGGGCTGGCCAAGCGTCAGGACACCCACTGGCTCTCTGCTCAGTCCTTCTGTCCCCGGTGCGGACACATCCTGCCTCCGCTGCGCCGGCTGCGATGGAGCTGGCCCAGAGCCGGGGCGCTGCCTCGTCAGGAGCCGGGATGCCTGTGTTACACACACATCAGCCTCTGTGGTGTCCCACACGTGGGGAGGCGCGGGGTCTCCTCGTCTTCTACGGCCGCCGGAACAAATGACCCCGACCCGATGGCCTAAAACCAAAGGAATTACCTCCCCCAGCTCTGGAGACCAGACTCAGACCCAGGTGGGGCGGGGTCCCTGTGATGCAGTCGGGATCGCTGATGTCCAGACAGGATCAGAGAAATCCAGGTAGGGCAGGACGCCTGAGATCCAGGCAGGACCCCTGACATCCAGGCAGGATCAGAGAGATCCAGGCAGGTCCACTGAGATCCAGGCAGGACCCCTGAGATCCAGGCAGGACCCCTGAGACCCAGGCAGGACCCCTGAGATCCAGGCAGGACCCCTGAGATCCAGGCAGGTCCACTGAGATCCAGGCAGGACCCTGAGATCCAGGCAGGACACCTGAGATCCAGGCAGGACCCCTGAGATCCAGGCAGGATCCCTGAGACCCAGGCAGGACCCCTGAGATCCAGGCAGGACCCCTGAGATCCAGGCAGGTCAGGGCTGTGCTCCCTCCAGAGGCTCCAGGGGAGGGTCCTTCCTGCCTCTCCCAGCTTCTGGGGCTCCAGGCATCCCTGGGTCATGGCCGCGTCCCTCCCGTCTCTGCCTCTGTCTTCACCTGCTGTCTCCTGTCTGTGTCTCCTCTTCCGTCTCTAACAAGCACACCTGTTTTTGGGTTCAGGGCCCCCGGATGTAGGATGGGCTCAACTCAGTTTGTTCACTCGCATCTGCAAAGACCCTGTTTGGACATGAGCTCCCCTCGGACATTGCAGACGTGAGGGTGTGTCCTGGGGGCGGGACCCCACGTGACCCCAGTGGGGGGGGGGGCGGCCTCTGCGCCCCTTCCTGCCTCAGCACGTTTGAAATGCTGTCTGAAGCCACGCCCTTCGTTGCTGCCCGCAGCCCCCAAAAGGCTAGATTTGGACTCAAACTGGGGTCCCGCACAGGCCTTCCTGTCGCTGTAAATGCAAGGACTTCAAAACATCTTTACCCAAAAAACGTAAGGGCTCCAGCGCAGGTGCGGCTCCCAAGGGCGTCTGGACCCTGCGCACCGTGTGATTCCTGTCCCTGCGCCTGGCGTCCTCGGAGCTCAGGGGCCTGCAGGTGGACGGGGTGGGGGCCCCTCGGGAGGGACACAGGCTTTGCTTGATTCGAGCCGGTATGATCCTCCCGGGTCGGATTACTTTCCTAATGCGATTGAGGGCTGAGCCGGGCTGGGGCCCAAGGACTGGGATTCAAGGTCGGCGCCCCAAGGCCGGCCTTCCGTCGGCCGAGCCGGGAATCCAGTGAGCACAGGACTCGAACCGAGAGCTGCGGGGAAGGCCTCCCCCTCTGTTTGCACACGGCTGGTCAGCGGCGCAGCGCACGGCTCTACGGGCCGCGTGTCCTGCCGGGAAAACGTGCCTTGGACACCAACGCTGTCCCACCGCGTGAGCTGGAAATGAATCCGCATGTGCGCGGACGCGGGTTCTTTAAAAACGGAGTGAGGTTGGGGCACCCGGGGGGCTCCGTCGGTGAAGCGCCCGAATTCAGCTCAGGTCATGATCTCGTGGTTTGTGGGTTCGAGCCCCGCGTCGGGCTGTGTGCTGGCAGCTCAGAGCCTGGAACCTGCTTTGAGTTCTGGGCCTCCCTCTCTCTCTGACCCTCCCCTGCTCGCGCTCTGTGTCGCCCTCTCTCAAAAATAAACATTTTTTTTTAAATGGGCCCAGGTCAATGGCTTTCTTTTGTGAGGACGGACAAAAATGATCTCAAGTTCACTGGTGGTGACAGTCACACAGAGCAATAGCCCAGGGTCCTGGAGTGTCCACTTCAAAGGGACAGGAGCAGGAACAAAGGCCTTGGGGTGGTCCTGTGAGCGACCTGCTCTGAAATGAACAAACTAACAAAAGCAGGTGCAAAGGCCCTGGGGCAGCAGTGCGTGTGACCTGTTCAAAGAAGAGCAAAGGGTCAGGGGCAAGTGCAAAGACTGTGAATCACCAGCCTATGTGACCTGTTTAGAGAAGAAGAAAACAGCCGAGGTATGTGCAAAGGTCCTGGGGCAGGAAGTGTGTGACTCGTTCAGAGATCAAAGGGGCAGCGGTAGCATCAGCACACGACCTCCTGCGGGGAAAGACCGAGCCTCCGGAGTGGGGAGCAAGGGGCCAGCGGCTGGCACGCAGGGGTGCGGGGAGGTCAGCCCAATGGCAGTAGCTGAGGTCAGCCCTGGGCGCGCAGGGAGGTCAGCCCCGGAGGGGGGGGGGCTGGGCGTGGGGGACATCAGCCCGGTGTGCGTGGGGAAGTTGTGCGTGGGGAAGTCGGTTCCAGGGGCGCGCGGGGAGGTCGGCTCCGGGGGTGCGTGGGGTCATCAGTCCGGGGAGCGCCAGCCAGATGCTCGTGGACCGCGGAGCCTGGCGAGGACCCGCTTCCTGACGCGCGGGCGGCTGCCTATGCGCCCTCCCGCAGGGGAGGGGCGGGTGGGCGTCTGGGGGTCCCCGGGACCCCAACTCCGTGCGTGGGCGCCGCAGCTTCGCGCGCTACCCGCCCACCCAAGGCCCCACCTCCCGCCGCCACCAGCTCGCGGTTAGGACCCACGTGTGAATTTCGGGGGAGGGGTGGGGTGATCCGAGCCATGGGGTCTGCCCGCCCTTACTGGACGGAGGGGGTGCGCAGGCGCGGAGGCGGCGTCTACACTGCACAGCGAGGGGGCTGCGGGGAGGCGTCTACACTGCGCCGGATGCGGGCGGCCCCGTGTTTGCACCGCCAGCCTGTGGGCCCGCGGGTCCGGGAGCAGGAATGCGCGCATGCACAGTGAGGCGGAAACCCGGGCGTCCATGGGCAGCACGGACAGGGGTGAGGGGTGGAAGGCCGGGCAGGGAGGCCGCACCCCTGGGGAGGGAGCACAGTGCGTCCGGGGCGCGGGCGTCAGGACCGCCAGGGGCTCTCCTGCCCGAGGCCCTCCCAGCCCCCCAGGACCCGCCGGGCGGGAGCCAGCCCCGTAAGGTGACCCCACGCGGTCCCCAGTCAACTGCAGGGCTGAAGCCCGGCCCCGGCGTGCGGCAGGTGTCTTCCAGATGCTGTTGCACCTTTTTTCCCCAAAAAGTTCACTTTTGAGAGAAATAGTTTGAGCAGAAAGTGGCAGGAGAATCCCAAGGAGGCCTCTGGGCGTCGGCACAGAGCCTGATGGGGGTCTTGATCCTGCAGAGACCATGACCTGAGCGACACCAAGCATCCGACGCTTAACCCACCGAGACACCAGGACCCCCGCCCCCAGCTCCACACTTATCTTTTTCCCAAAATGCCAACAGCCCAGGTCATGCTCTCATGGTTTGTGGGTTCGAGCCCCGCGTCAGGCTCTGTGCTGACAGCTCGGAGCCTGGAGCTGCTCCGAATTCTGTGTCTCCCTCTCTCTCTGCCCCTCCCCTGCTCGAACGCTCTCTCTCTCGCTCACTTGCCCTCTCTCTCTCTCGCTCTCTTTCTCCGTCTGTCTAGTTCCCCACAATGAGATCAGGATGCCGGGAACCTAGAAAGAGGTTCAGGGCAAAACGCTGTAAGTGAGACACAGAGACAGAGGGACACGCTTGCGGGACTGAAATACCCCGTTGATTCCGGACACATTCTGTATTCACAGCCCCCTCTGTCTGCACAACGGTCACCTCCCCACGAAGGGAAAAATCCAGGTTCTACTGCAGACAAAGCCAACCAGTCACCAGCCTGTTTCACTGGATCTGTGCTCCCGCCGATGACCCGTTAGTGCCGCTACCGATACAGGAAACCGATTTCTTAGGACGGAAGTGCATGTACTGGTGACCCGGAAAACCCCACCCCAATTCCTGAAGAGGACACGTGGGCCAAGTCCCGGGTGGGCCCACACGGCACATCATCCTCACTCCTCCCTGGCCAACCCCCTCTCACGCGGAACAGGACATGTTTGGACGTGCGGCTCCAAGCCGGGCACTCTGGTTCCGGATCCACACTCCGGATCTGGGGTCGACAGACCTGTGTGCTACATCACAGCCAGGCACCACTGCCCTTCACCGCTGTGTAGTGCAGAACCCCGCACAACGGGCACACTCTAGCCGAAACCTTTATCTAATTCCCTTTCATGTTGTGTGTGTGTGTGTGTGTGTGTGTGTGTGTGACTAGACTCCACCATAAGCCATAATGGTCACGTTTACCAACACATCCCTTTATCCCCCCCAACACTTCCAAACAAGTAAAATTTCCAAAATCCTAACAAATGGTAGTCACGTGACCTAGGCATTGTTCTCCCCAATGAACTCATACGCAACCAATAAACGGAGCGAAAACACAAAGGGCAAAAACAGACAGGGCACCACGGAAAGTGCTGCACACACCATGACGGCTGGAGACGTGAACAGCATCCCGCTTTCAGGAGCCGAGGGACCCAGCAGCCAGAGGGACGGTGAAAGGGGAACGGCCTGGACTGCACTGCGGCCACTCCAGGTCCTCGTGGCTCGGGGGTTGAGTGTATGTGAAATCCGTGGATGGCACATTCCAAGTTCAGATTCTGGAGTCTCTTCCCCAGGGACACCCCACTTTCCATAGGGTTGAGACTGGCATTCTCCAGCTTCCCTAGGGATCCGACCCCCTGACCCCATCCACATCTATATCCCATGTTCCCTGATGGCCACCCACCCTAGTCTCTCCCAAACCCCTTGCCCAGTGCACCTGCTGACAATGCGATGTTGACAGCTGTTGACACAAGTCCCCTGGTCCCCTTGCCCCCAGATTAGAGCCCGCCCACCTCTCCTTTCCTGGTTAGAAGTGACAGGCGTGTTCCCCTCCCCCAGCCCTCTGCCTGGAGCACATCAGCCAAGGAACCCCACCACCCTGTCCCCACGCAGAGACCTCCCCCGACCTCAGAGACGCCCCAACCTCTGCGACGTCCCCACACCCGGCTCCAGGACATCCTCAAGAGACACAGAGCCGGAGACGTTCAGCGCTGAGCTCCAGGGACCTGACAGGACGCTGGGAAGCCACTCCCGAGAAGGAACTGGGTGAGTCAGCTGTCGGTCGGAGTTGAGGACTGTGTCCGTCAGGGTCACTGACCATGTCTGTTGGGGTGACTGTGTCCTTTGGGATGACCATGTCCGTCAAGGTGCCTGTGTCCGTCAGGGTCAGTGACCGTGTCCACTGGGGTGACTGTGTCCACCGGGGTTAGGGACAGGGTCCATCGGGGTTGGTGACTGTGTCCATTGAGGTTAGGGACCGTGTCCGTCAGGGTCAGTGACCGTGTTTGTGAGGGTGACCATGTCCATCGGGGTTGGTGACCATGTCTGTCCGGGTTAATGACAGTGTCTATCGGGGCCGGTGACAGCGCAGGGAGCTGGGCTGTAAGAGGCACAAGAGCTCTGTGTTGAGGGGCCCCTGGAGGCTCAGTCGGTCAAGCGTTGGACTTCGGCTCAGGTCACGATCTCACAGTTCGTGGGTTCGAGCCCCACGTCGGGCTCTGTGCTGACAGCTCGGAGCCTGGAGCTGCTTCGGATGCTGTGTCTCCCTCTCTCTCTGACCCTCCCCTGCTCACGCTCTGTCTGTCTCTCAAAAATAAATAAAAAACATCAAAAAAAAGACTGTGCTGATCAAACATACACAGAGGGAGGAAGTTTGGCGTCCGGGTCCCAGCAGGGTCACTGACCCCTCCTCCCTGTTACAACTCGCACGACAAACGACGTTTCCTCTCGTCCGTTTCTGAATCTGGCTGGTAGCCGTGAAAACAGCACCTGAGACGACGGCGCGTTGTTTTACGTAACAGCTGCCCCGTGAGCCGCGTCCTTGACCATCCACGGCGCTAAATAAAACCAGCGACCTCTACAGATTTCAGGTCGGTAACAGACCAGAGCTTCCACAAAACAAAACAAGTCCCCGAAACACCAGTTCATTGGAAAAGAATTTTATTTCACAAAAAATGCAAACTGGAACCAACCCCTTCCTTCCTCACGCAAACATGACATCTGGTTTTAAGTACTTCTTGAGCTTCACGTGGGGAAGCAAGTGATTATAAAATTTAACAACTTTGTAGCCTTAAATCTGTTGGAAACGTTCCAAGTAAAAATAATTTAGCAAAACAGCTTCTTAAAAAAACCACACAGGCTAATTCTTGACTAGAAACCAAACCTTCTAACCAACCTTCTTCTTTTTTCTTTTTATGCCTAATCACCAGTCTGGGAGCGAATGTGTGTGAAGTAAGGGCAGAGCGGGCGCGCGGCCCGCCCGCACCGCGTGGACAGCGCGTGCGACTCGGCAGCTGCGGGGCCGCCGCCCCACCCCTGGCCCCGCCCCCACCGCGCTGCCCCATTGGCTGAAATAACAAAAGAAAGAAGGAAAAACACCAGCAGGGCAAGGGTTTCTCGAGTTCTCAGGGCCCCGCGGACCCGGGCTGTCCGCTCTCAACATCTGGTCCCCGGTGACGGGCCACGGAGTCCCCGGAGTCCCCGGGCGGGGCACAAACGCGCTGTGGCTGCACACGGGTCGCCGCCAACGCCGGCCGGTGTGCTTTTCCTGATTCCGCGGGAAGTGGTGGCGTTAAAGCTATCAGATCAACAGTTTTCAGGGAGAACTAAAGCTAGTGAGCGCGGGCCAGGCCACCGCCGGCGGGAGACTCGAAGCCGTGGTCCCCGCTGCCCGGGAGCCGCCGGCCGTGCGCTCGCTCCGCGGGGGCTCCCCGCTGCTCCCGATCTCCGCGGGAGGGCGGACGGCCTGTATTACCTGTTCCAGGCGCTGCGGTGCCGGCCCGGGGACCCCGAGCGCGAGCGGTCCCCGCGGCGGTGGCGGCTGCGCTTGCGGCTCGAGCCGCCCCTGCGGTCCCGGCTGCGCTCCGCGCGGCTGGAGCGCTCTCGGCTGCGGGACCTGCGCGGGCGCGCGCGCTGGTGGTCGGGGCTGGCGCTCCGGCGCGACGGGCTGTCGTCCTGGCGCGCGTGCTTGCGGTGCCGCCGCCGCTCCTTCCGCGGGGTCCCGGCGTCCTCCCGGCTGCCCGCGCGCCGCGCCCGGCTGCGCTCCCGCTGCTGGCGGTCGGCGTCGCCGCGGCCCCCGCCGGCCCGGCCGCGGCTCCCACTCGGCTCGCGGTTGCACTTGTCTTGCTCGGAGCGCGCGTCCTTGCGGGGCGCGGCCGGCTCGCAGGCGGCGGGGGCGGCCTTGGGCTGCTGGTTGGTGTTGCGGATGCAGGCGAGCACCGCGGGGCACCTCTTCGGGGAGCCGGCGTCGCCCGCGCCCGGCCGCGCGCCCTCGGCGACGCCGCCGTTGACGCCCCGGGGCGCAGCGTCGGCGTCCGGACGGGGCGGGGTCCGCCTCGGGGTGCTGGGGGCCGGCGGGCCCGCGGGCGGATGCGACGCGGCGGCGCCCCCCCCGCAGCCGGCGGACACGGTCTGCAGGATGTCCAGCACCGGCTGCAGCAGGTCGGCGTGCGCCGCCCCGAGCTCGTCGCGCGCCTGCGGGTCGTCGGTCTTGCGGCTCAGCAGGAGGCTCAGCAGGCGCTCGCGCAGCTCCCGCTCCCGGCGCTGCAGCCCCAGCGCGCGCTCCTTCTCCTCCTCCACGCGCCGCAGCTCGGCCTCCTGCAGCCGCCGCCGCTCCTCCAGCCGCTGCAGCCGCAGCGCCTCCTCGCGGTGCTCCTGCTCCTGCAGCTTCGCGGCCTGCGGCACAAAGGGGAAGGCGCATGGGGCTCCGCGCCGAGGCCCGCGGGCGGGGGAACCGCGCGCGTGCGCGCCCAGCCGGGCTGCGCTCCCCCGGGGCGCCGAGGGCGGCCCGGGGCGGGCATGTGTGGCGGGGCCTGCCGGGCGGGGGCCAGCGGTCCCCAGCAACAGGGAGCCGAGACCGCGGTGCGCACAGGTGCGCGCACACGCCGCCGCGGGACGTGCGGGGCGCGGCCGGGGTGCGCGTCTTCAATATTCACCATGACACTAGAGCCGCGCCGGCCCGTCTCAGCGCGCCGGCCCGTCTGCTTCCCCGGGACTTATCACAACTGTAATCAGATAACAGGTTACGCGGTCGGCCCGCGCCCGACTCGGCAGGGACACGCAGCCCGCCGGGGCACAAGGAGGGCGCGGGGAGGTCCCCACGCGTGCCCGGCCGCCGGCTCGCGGGAGCTACCGGCCCGGCCTCTGGGAGGAACGAGGAGGCGCTCATCTGGGCCGCACCGGCTGAGACGCCCAGATCGACGGCTGCGAGGAGGGACGGGGCCCGGGCAGGCTCTGCGGCCGCTCTGAACTCCGCGCGGACGCCCCGGGGCCCTGTCCACCGCCAGGCTCAGCCATCAGCCTCCCACCGCCCTGGCCGGCAGCCGCTGGCCTGTGCTATCCTGCGGAGCCCTCCCCCACCCTCCCGGGCCCCGGGCGGACCACACGCGGCAGGAGAGCCACAGGGGCTGGGAGACGCTCGGCCGCAGGCTCACTCTGGCGGACACGGCGAGCCTCTGCCCCAGCACCCGACGGTGTGAATGCGTTTACACACAGAGTCCTGAGCGCTAAGAGCGGAGGACATGTCACGGCGCCTGGAACGCAGCGGCACAAAATAGCAGGTAGCAGTATTGCCATCGGTGTTAAGATCCCATGTCGGGTTAGACCGTGACCAGCCCCCGGGGTGGGTCGCAGCCACGGGAGTGGCCCTGACGCGGCCCATGTGCGGGAGCTGCCCGGACGGAGGCCCCCCAGGCCCCAGGACGAGAGCCCCCTGCCGCCCATGTACCTCGGCCCTATTCAGCCCGCGGGCCCCATCCTACCTTGGCCCTGCCCAGCGCACGCCCCCAGGCCCTTGGTCCTGCTCCGCGGCGCCCCTGCGCACCTTGGCCCTGCTCACCGCACCACACGCCACCCCC
>PJEM01019862.1:0-14848 GCA_004023845.1 Helogale parvula
GGACAGGACTTCTCTCCTTGGAAAACCAGCCCAGCCAAGGAGCCGTGTTTCCAGAGAAAGCCCCTCGGTGGCCCCTCGCATGGGGCGGGGGCAGCAGGGCACGGCACACGCCGCCAGGACTTACTTGACAAACTTGTCCACGTGCGACATGGAGGCCTCGTAGTTCTTCCCTCCGAACTCCTGGCAGTGCAGGGCCATGAAGTGCGGCTTGTGTGTATGCACGACCTGCGGAGGAAGCACAGGACAGGCCGTCAGCGGCTCCGCGGCCACCCCGCGGGGAGGGGCCACCAGGACTGGAGCCCCCGGCCCAGCCACGCTCTGAGCAACTTCTAGGACTCAAACCACCTTTCTGCATCCACTCATGTAGGCTTCCTGTGTCTTCCCGACCCTCAGACACGATTTAGAATTTCCCAGAACCTCCCCAGTAACTGAGGGACCCCCCAGCTGTGAAAAGCCATACGTGCCAACCACGGAGCATCTAAGTCCCACAGAAACACACACACGAGTCGGCGCCCCACTGCAGACGCCTGGCTGCGTTGTCCACAGAGGGTGCGGCCCGCCAGCATCCACACACTGTCGTGGGCACGCGGGCATGCACGCGGGCACACACACTCCCGACCTGCCTGGGAGGGGGCGGGGCTGGCCGGGCTCACCAGGGACGGGAGCAGCCCTGCACACGATGCGCACGCAACTGCCCAACAACCCACAGCGGCAGGCGCCCAGCACCCGCGTCACCTGTCACCACAGGCACGGCTGCAGCACACGGCGCCCGGCACCCGCGTCACCTGTGTCACCACAGGCACGGCTGCAGCACACGGCGCCCGGCACCCGCGTCACCTGTGTCACCACAGGCACGGCTGCAGCACACGGCGGCCGGCGGCAGAGGTGGTGGCACGGAACTGTCTGTCCCCAGGGCTGCCGCAAGCCGCGGACCCTCCCCGCACTCTTGTTCCTGGACAGCACGGGTAAGCATCCCCAGTGACGCGGTTTGCTGGCCCCAGAGACCCTGTCAGCAGTGTGGTCACTGTCCCGAGGCTCTCCAGCCACCCCACTCCCCCACCCAGCACAGGGGTCCTGACAACCACCTTGGTCAGGGCTCAGACCCTGGTCTCATCCCCTGCAGTAAACCACGCCGGGCACCCAGCACGCCCCCCAGGTCACTGAGCCTGTGTGGACCAGCACGAGCTCATGGAAAGGACAAGACGCTCATTGGCCCTGCTCTCCTAGGGTGCAGGGGACAGCAGGTCACTGCTGGGTCCATGAGGCATCCAGGCCACAAGAGCCTGGGGCTGTGGCAGGGGTCATGGGACCAGAGGGCCGGGGGCAACGGGTCAGAGAGCCGGGGGCCTGTCCCCACTTGCTCAGCTGCCCCTCACGCTGGCTGCACGTGGCCGTGGTCTGGGCCGCAGTGGCCACGGCGCTCTTCCTGGGGTCATGCCCTCCCGGGCGCTTACCAGAAGCCAGCACGACGACCTTCCTCGCCCCCGAATACGTTCTCCCAGGGCAGCCCCCCACCCAAGTGCTCTGTCCCCTGGAACCCAGCTTCGGGCACTGTTTCCTGCCAGTGCGTGGCAGCCAGCAAGCCATCGGTGGCCTCAGAGAGACGGGCCGCTGTGAGTGGCCGGGATGGAAAGTGGCCACTTCTAGGAAGAGCCAGAGATGTGGCCACAGGGGAGGGCAATGTGGGCCCCAGGGCCGCACGCCATGCCCCACGGGACGAGTGGCCCACGCCGCGGCCTAGAAGCCCCCGGCGGCGGCCCCTCACCAGGTTGGCGGCTTGTCCTCAACGGAGATGTAAATACACGATCGGGGACTCAAGATGTGCTCTCGAAAGAGGGACACAACTCTGACCAGGAAGAGCACTGCGTCTGCGAGAAAAGCGTCAACACATGACCCCAGCCGGTTACGTCAGCTGCTCCGTGCCTGGGTTTTGTTCTCTGAAAGCCGGGTTCGCCCGAGTCCACCAGGGCAGCCCGGCTGCCACTGACCGCGGGCGTGCACCGCCTCCCTCTCCCGACCCCACCCCCCGGCGCTCCGGCTGAAGGGACGGGGCAGGCGGCACGGAGAGCCCTGTCAGCAAGGACACCTCTTGCGTGCGCCCAACGCAGGAGCGCCCAAGCGACCGGGATGCCAGCCCGCTAGGCGGCCGCCCCACGTGGCACATTTCGAGGCTTCTCCATGGGACAGTGCGCCTCGCTGAGGAGGGATGACACGGATGCCGATCCCGGGCATACAGCCGGTGGGCATCCCGTGGCCCCCCCAGGCACTCGGCGGGCCGGGCAGCCCGCTCCTCTTGGCCCCGAGGCCACCCTGCAGGGTGCACTTCCCCTCAGCTGCGGCTCAAGCGTCCTTCGCACAGGGCCGGCCTGCCCACGCGGCTGGCTGTGCCCGTAGTAACACAGCGCTCCCAGGACTGGGCCGTCACAGCACTGACTGTGTCTGCCACACCGTCCCCCGACACACAGCTCTCCGTTGGCCGTGGTGTGCCTGAGTGGCGGAGGGCCGGGTCGGGTCCCAGCGGGGTTGGCCACAGGCCTTGCCCCCAGCGACCCAGCAGATGCCCGGGCCGGAGGAGGGCGGCCTCCCCCCTGGTCCTTACCACTCCGAATCCAAAAAAGAAGATGGCTGGAGGCGCCAGGGGCTCTGGACACATCCCTCGGGGGCACATGCTCTGAAAGACACCCTTGGGACGGACTCAAGCAGCAGGCGCTGGGGGCGTGCAGAGCGAGAGCAGAGGGCATTTCTCTGGGCCGCCTCCCCTGCCGGTCCGCACCTTTGCCTGCAGCAGCCCCCCCCCCCCCCACCAAGCGGAGCCTGGCGCAAGCCTGGTGCAAGGGTCACCGTGGGTCATGTTCTCTGATGATTATGACTAGCAGAGCCCTTGGCACAGACTAAGGGCTCTGACAAAGGGAATCTGCTTTCTCTTCCTTCGAAACCCGCAGGCCACCTCCGCTCCGAAGGCCTCGCTTGTCAGCGGGACAGAGGTTTGAACGGTGTCCAACACGGGGCAGTCCCCTCCACAGTGTGGGCTAATGACGGGGAAAGGCAGAGGGGAGGGTGTGGCAGGTCACTGCAGCCACCCTGGCTGCTCCTCCCCGGCCCCTCGCCCAGGGCCTGAGGACGCTCGCTCCCCAGGAGCCAGGCCCAACTCCCTGGCCCAGGACGCATCCGTCCATCTGTCCCGCAGCAGTTCGTGCTCTCTGGCCTATAGGATCCCCCTAACCGTCCTTCTGCTCACGCTGGGCCCTCCTCTCCCTCTCCCTGCTGCTCTGGGCAGGGTTTGGCCCCTTGACCCGTCTCCCCAGAAGCAGCCACCCTGCATGGCTCACCCTGCGGCTTGCCCATGCCTTGCACCTCTTCCAGGGACCAGGGCCCCAAATCCTTCAGACACCTCTTTATTGGGAAAACAGGCACACTGTGGCTGTGACACTTCCCGAGGGCACTGGTCCTGGTCCCTCCTCACCGTGGGCTGCAGCGGCCCCAAGTCACAAAAGTGAGGGGCATATAGGGGATCGGTGCCATGGGGTCCATGACACGGGCACGTGACACGGGCCTTCCAGCCTTTGTCACCGCGGAGCGCACCCTGGAGCCAGCGGCTTAGAGCACTGGGCCGGCCACACCCTTGGTTTCTCAGCCTTCTGCCACTTCAGGGTTGTAGACTCACAGCCGGTTCTGTTCCTAGGACCACACACCCGGCTCACTTCTTAAGGAGGTGCCCTCCTGTCCAGAGCCCCGCCCTACGGCCCGCCCCTTGCCCTGCCCCTTGTCCTGTGTTATGCCCCCCACAGCCTGCCCACACCACTCCATGCCCCGCCCACACCCCCATCCCACACCCCCCCACGCCTCCCCCCACCACCCCAGGCCCCAGCCCAGTCCCACACCACAAGGCCCTGCTGCCCAGCCCCGCCCCAGGCCCCGCCCCGCAGCAGCCACTGGACAGGACGCACCAGGTGCAGGGCTCATCCGGATTCAAGCTGCTGAACTGCCCTCAGGCACGAGGGCTGCACCCTAACAGCCGTGCTTCTAGGGAAGGAAAGACCTGCATTCAATACGTTTTTTACAGAAAATGATTCTTCCAAGTTAAATTTATATTTGAAAACTAAATTTTACCTGATCGTAAGTTTAAAAAAGCGGCCAAATAAAGTGAGTAATACTTCACCTCTGTGACGCTGCCTGACCTCCACGTGCTCTACGCAGCGACCCGGGGGGCCCCTCCTGACCAGGAGCACCAGCCCCCTCTGCCAGCGCGCCCACCCGGCTCTCCAGCCGCCGCCGCTCTGTCTCACCGCCACGAAGGGTGGCATGGAGGGTCAGGGCCGGGCCACCGGGAGGCGCACACCGGCATGGATGGCACTCCAAGTGGGGAACTGTGTGTCCCAGTCCGGAACACACACTCGCTCGGCTGCCGACGGGACTGCCCGCGACTCCCTCCAGGGCAGCCGGGACCCCTTCAAAGCCCCTAGTGCCCAACAGACCCTCACTTAGTGGCGAGGGAGGCACCAGGCGGGCAGTGGGGGCGGGGCGGGGGGATTGGACTCCGCCTCCCCCATGCCCCGAGCTGGCTGGGGAGCCGGGTGGGTGCCATGCAGGGCTGATGCCCAGACCCTGCCAGGGTGACCAAGACAAAGCACCATGGACCCCTGGGAAGCGGGCCCCTCAGGGGTGACCGGGGTCCTCGACCGGCCCCGCAGCCTCTGCCTGGCTTCCCCAGGCAGATCCCCTGCACCTCCATCCCCAGCAGCTGCTGACAACCCCAGAGGCGGCTCCTCCTGGAGATGAGCCCCGGGGTGCCACCAAAAAGGCCCCCCAGGCCCTGCGAGTCCCCCCTCTGTGTTCATCGGCTGCTCTCCAAGCCCAGCCTGCCCCTGGGCAGTGAGACACTCCACACCCCTGCCTGGAGGACCCCATGACACGTCCGGCGGGGACACAGAGGCAATACGCTAGCACTGGCCAGGCCCCCGGGAGTGCACACGGTCCCCGCCCTGACAGGATGTTACACGGAAATGAGAGGTAAACAGATACGAGGTCACGTGGCATCGGAAAGCTGAATTTTTAAGTGACAAGACCTGTACCAGGGAAACATCCGCAGACACGTAAGGGACAGCCACACGAGGAGCCCTAGCGTGCGCTCCAGCACCACGACCACACACGGGGACCCTGCACACCGGGAACGGCGAGTGGACATGTCTGCAAAGCCGCCGCACGAGCAGGAGCAGCCTGACGGGGCACCGGAGTCCCAGCGCACCCTCCGCGCAGATGCCACCGCACCCTGGTGGCATGAAGCCCATCCGGGACCTGCGGTTACCGCCTGGAACGGACGAAAACAAAACGTGTCTGTATCGTGGCCTCGTGGGGACAGAGACAACCCACGCGGTGGCCACCTTGGACTCGGGCCGTGCCCCTGAAAGCGGTGGCTCCTGGCATGAAGGGAGCGTTCGCCCTGCCTTTGTCGCCCCAGCCATGTCTCTGGAGAAGCGGACACCCTGCCCGCAGAGCAGGACAAACTACAGGGCGGGACCGGTGGCTGGACCACGAGGACGCTCCGCTGAGTGCGAGGAGGGGGCGGACGCAGACCGACAGGCTGCACGTGCCAGATGGACGCACAGTCCCGGCTCCCGGTGGCCAGCAGCCGGCAGCATGCCCCCCCCCCACCCCATAGATGCTGGGGTGGCCCAGCGCACGGCCGTTGTGGCCCGGAAGGCCCGGGTCTGAACGGACTAGAGCACTCGGCCAGGAGGGGACTGCAGGGCATGCGCTGCAGCAGAGCAGGCGCAAACGGACAGGGCTTGCAGGGAAGAAAGGGACAGAGAGGAGGGAGGCAGCCTTGGGCAGCTGGTGACAGAAGAGGAAGTCGGGCGGGGTGGGGGGACCGGGCTGGCAGACACAAGAGCGCCCCGAGCACTGTCTTGGGCTCAGCTCAGGCGCCCAGACCTGCCTGCCCTTCGCTGGGCGGACAGAAGAGGGCGTTGTCGGGCTGGGAATCCGCACACCCTCCCCAAACCCCGGCAGGTGGCCTGGGAAAGGGAAAGGAGTTTCCAGAAGCAGCAGGATGAGCCCCTCCCTTCCCCCAGCCCAGGCACAGGGCCTCAGAGTCCACCTGCGACAGAATTAAAGACTCAAACCACCATCTGAGAACAGGCAAAACCTGCGTCGTCAGGAACACGGCATTAAACCAGAAACGGACCAAAGAGAAAGTGAAGGAAACGACAGTAACCTCGAGGAAGAAACTGGAGAAAAAGACAGAATCCTCACAGGAAAGATGGGCCGATGACAGGCCAAACCACAATGCAGGGGGAGGGGAGGAGGGCCGGGCAGGGGGAGGGGAAGGCAGGACAGCCACCAGTCCCTGCAGGAGAAAACATCCAATTAGGAACAGAACCCTAACTTACACCCAGAAGGGCTTACTGAGCATTCCCCCCGGGACGTGCCCTGGCAGAACCAGGAGACCTCCGGGTGCACACACAGGCCTGCAGGCCCCCAGGGCACAGGCCTGCCTCAGAGTGGCCAGAACCAGTTGTGCCAAGGCGGCAACGGAAGCACCATTCTGGAAGGCTCGGTGACATGAACTGTGAGCCGAGGGCGCACGCACCCAGACGAGCGTCCTTCAGATGTCACAGGCACAGGAGAACAGTTTCAACAGACAGAAAACCCAGGGAGTCTGTCTCCACCACCCCTTCTGAGGAATCCGCTAGAGCACGCGCAGGCCACGCCGTCTGCATGGCCACAGCTCCAATGTGCCGGTGTGGACATGAACGCGCGCACACACACCCACACGCACCCACAGACATTATACATGAGCATGCACGCGTGTGCACACACACACACACGGTACACAAGCAAGCACCCAGATGTGACAGACCTCCCAGAACAATCCAGACGGTGGCGGCAGAGCTCACTGGGACAGCAGTCAGAGCTGGGCCTCCAGGACGCTCCAGCCAGAAAGCAGGCACCCAGATAGAAACATTGCACATGGTCTGATTCCATTTACACGGGAATCTGGCAAATGCTAAGTGATGTCCCAGCATAGGGACAGCTTGGGGGGGGGGGGGGTCACGGGCGGCCAGCAACCTTGTGAGCACGCAAGCTCCCAGGGTAGACAGCCAGCCCGCCGCTCCAACACGCGAAGTCCACGGCATGCCGATCAGGCCCACATAAAGTCACGGAAAATGTCAGCCCCTCTGAGACGGTGAGAGCCGCACGGCCTCGGGGGGCCTCTGACCAGGGCTGGTCACTCCTCTCGGTCGTAATGACATGGAGGACACTGGTAACTCCTTCCGAGACACACGCTGCCACACGATGAGTGATGTGACGCTGCCTGAGTTTTATGTCAGAAGATGGGGGCGGGGAGGGGGGGACAGGAGGCGGGACATAGCGGAAATCAAACCTGCCTAGAGCTGGGGGCGGTGAGGGGTGGCGGGCACTGAGGGAGCTCATGCCACTCCCCCCACTTCATGGGCGATACCAAGTTTGCCCATCACGTTCACTGTGCAACTTGGCGGGAGCAGGACCGGAAGCCCAAGAGCGGCTCAGCAGCCCCCGCCCCGGGGCCCGAGCGGCCTGGCCCCCTGCTCCAGAGCTGGGCCGGGGAGACACTCGCTGGCTCCTCGGTGGCGGGGCCTGGGGGACAGGTGCCACGTGTCCTCTTGGTGTCCCACTCTGGAACTCAGATGGACGACCACGGCCATCTGCCGGCTGGGGGTGGGGGGGCAGGTGCCCGAGCTCAGATGCTCAATCCGTCCAACTCGTGGGCACCTGTGACGGGACTCCTCAGAGGCAGACACACAGACTGAGGGCTTCATTTTAAAACAAATTTAATTACGACACATAATGAGAAATTCACAATAGCTCGTTAGGAAATGGTAATTTTAGTGACGTACTATGGAAATTCTCACTATCGATAAACGACAATTCCTCGGCAAGTGAGTGACGCTGGGGGCGCTTCTCGGGCAGATGTAAGCCTACGCTGGCGGCGAGGGAGTCAGGCTGGGCCATTCCAGAACACCCCCCCCCCCCCCCCCCCCCCCCCCCCCCCCCCCCGTCACCACCCCGGGCCCCGTGACAGCCGCTACTTCTGTGGCGGCGTCCCATTCACCAGAGCACGCCCGTGCTGGTCCGGGACACACGCCAGGACCCGCCACCCGCTGGGCAGGCAAGGGTGCGCGGCGGCCACCCGACGACTCGGCCCCGACTGCTTGGCGCTGCCTGTTCCGTGGCCGCAGCACCCTCCCCACGGCCACGCGTGCTCCGATGTGACGACACTGAGCACGGATTTTGGGAGATGCTCAGAGACACCGGTTCTCTGCTCTCCTGCAGGCACAGGGCATCTGGGTCCCGCTGGCGAAACGCAGCAACGTAACGCAGTGGTGAGTGTGGGGCATCTTTTACCTCCGGTTTTATCATCATTTACTGAATTACATGTTTCTAGAACCAGATTTTTAATACTGCGTGTAACAGCCAACTTCCGGGTCCTGAGGGCAGGGGGCTCCCACAGCTGGCGGGGGGCAGAGGAGCGGGCTGGGCGGTGGCCTGGGCACCCAGGGTCCTGCTCTGTCCTCCCTGCTGCCCTGGGTGGCCCGAGTGTCCGCTTTCCGGAGAGCATCCCTTCGACAGTCACTGTGAGTGGACAGTGAGGACGCTGGGACCAGGCGCTCAGCACACGCCGGGCGCAGAGGGAGCTCTGAACCAGCGGCGAGTGTGCCACTGCGGCACGTGCTCCGGGCACGGAGATCGGCCGAGCTGGAGCCCGGACAGCGCTCTGGGCCTTCCCGGCCCCTTGGGAGGGAGGTCTGGACGTCGGGTGATCCTGGGCAGGGATTCCTTCAGGGCTTGAGGATGGACAAGAAGGATGGGACACGATGTCCCTCCGAGTTGGGGGACAGCGAGCTCATGTCACTTCTGGTTGGAAACAACACAGGGGCACGTGGTCGCCAGGCCGCGGGGAGGTGTGTGCAAGCAGCCGCACGGCTCCGCCAGACCTGAGCCCTCACGCACCAGCACATCTTCACCTGGGACGGCACACAAGTCGCTGCCCACGTGCATAGTCGTTTGACCAAAATTTGCCCAAAAAAAGAGCTTCAGATAAAAATGCATGGGTTCTTTCATCAGAAGAATCAAAAACATTTTGGAAAAGAGTGAGTTAGAAACTTGGGCAACTGGGGCGCCTGGGCGGCTCAGGTGAGCGTCCAACTCTGGTTTGTGGCTCAGCTCAGGATCCCAGGGTCACGGGCTCGCGGCCCTGCTGGGCTCCTGCTGAGCCCGGAGCGGATTCTCCCTCCCTCTCTCTGCCCCCCGCCACGAACTCTCTCTAAAACAGAAAAAAGAAATAAAGAAATCTGGGCGAGAAAATGCCTAAGGAATCACACACGCACACACATGCTCACGCATACATGGTCAGACACACGTGCTCCCACACCAGCACATGCTCACACACGCACACACATGCTCACGCATACATGGTCAGACACACGTGCTCCCACACAAGCACATGCTCACACACGCACACACATGCTCACGCATACATGGTCAGACACACGTGCTCCCACACACGCACATGCTCACACACGCACACAGGTGCACGTACATACCTTGCAGACACACGTGCTCACGCACACACATGCACATGTGCACACGTGCTCACACACACACACTTGGGCGCACATGCTCCCGCACACATACATGCTCACAGCTCACGCACACACATGCACATGTGCACAGATGCGCACACACGCACACGCTCACGCCCGGCAGCTGCCGGCACTCTGGATGCGCCGCAGGCGGCCGAGCCAGAAGGCGGCCGGCCCAGCCCACCGTCCCTCCTCGGCCAGGAGTCCGCGTTAAAAATAGCAGCAGCCAGGCCTTGTTAGGCCTTCTCCGCAGAGGAGCATCGGGGTGACCTAAAAAGGAATTGCATCCTGCACACAGGCCGTGGAAGCCTGACAGCCAAGATAAGGGGCAGGAAGGGAACAAAAGAATTTCTCCAGGGAACAGTGACTGCCGTCTACCCAGTCAGCCTTGAGAACATGCTCATCCTGAAGACCCCGGGGCTGTGCGGGGCGGGGGTGGCGGCCAGGGGCCTGCCCCCAGGAGGAAGTCCCCGCTCAGTGCCCTGCAGCCGCCCTCCCGGAGTCCACGCCCGCACGCCGGGCCACAGCAGCCATGTCTCCCTGCGCCCAGCACGCAGAACGTCTCAGGCCCCCGCGGCCTCGCCGCCAGGCAGTGGGGCGTCAGCTGATCAGCCAGGAGCCTTCCCGGCCCCGGGTGAGGCCGGACCCCAGTCCCCGTGCAGGATGGGTCTGGCCCGGCTGCAGCCCGAGCCGCGGGGCTGAGCTGTGTCCGGATGCCCCAACCCTGCCTCGCCCACGGCCGACCGCAACCGCTGCAGCCCTCGGAGGCCGGGCGAGCCACAGGCCTGCGGGGTTAGGGCGGGAAACTGCTCCGTCACAGTCACCCCGTCACCCCATCACAGTCACACTGTCACCCCGTCACCCCATCACAGTCACACCGTTACCCCATCACCCCAAGGCACGCCCAGCAGTGTTCAGGTTTACCAAAACCTGCTGCTTTAGGACATCAAAGCTCTACTCAAACTGATTGATTTTAACCTAAAAAGCACTTTTCCCCAGCTCGGGGCGGGGGCAGGGGGAGGGAACAGGATCAAACCGGGTCCTTGGTGGATACGGCGAGGCCCTCAAACTGCTGCACACGCGCTCCTGGGCTTCACGTGGACCACAGGGGCCAGCACTGGCCACGCGCAAGACCCCTGGGCACCTCTGGGACCTCCTTCCCAATGCCCGCCCACCACAGAAACTGTCACGAGGCCCTTTCGTGGGGCCATTTTCAGCTGGGACTGTGGTCACAGGGTCTAAGAGGGTCCCTGGAGCCCATACCTGGCTCTGGCCCTTCCCGCAGCTGCCCTCCTGTCCCTCCCTCACCACCCCTGCCCGATGACCATCTCTCCCCATCCCTGCCCCTCCCAATCTGCCCCAGGCCCCCTGGAGCAGAGCAGAATGTCCGTCCTGAACTCCAAGTCCATACCCGCCAGAGGCCTGGCTGGCAGGACCGCCCTGTGCCCACCCAGGAGCTGCAGATGCTTCTGTCTCCTCTCCAATCTGGGCCCTAAGGACCCACCAGGAGAGTCACTCCCCAGCGCTGCTGAGAACCCCGGGGCCCAGAGCCAGGCGGCGAGGACTCCCCTCCCTTACCAGGTCTGTGGGGCTCACCTCTGCCCGCGGGTCCATCCAACCTCCTCCTTCCTCACGCGCCCCCACAGGCCCAGGTTCCTGTTGCCAGGAAGCCACGCCCAGCCCCCTTCTGACGGCCGCTCTGCCTCGTGGACCCTGGCCACCCGTCCCTCGAACCACCGCCTCGTGCACTGGCTGGCCCCGCCTCACCCCAGGCCTCCCTGCTCCTCGGCCGGCTCGGCCTTTGGCACTGCAGAGCCTGGGGCTCCCACCCTGCGGCTGGGTACCCAGGGGCACATCTCGCGACCCCTTCATGCCTCGGTCTTCTCAGCCCACCACCGAGTCTGCACAATCAAGCCCTCGAGACTGAAGGAAACAGGCGTGTAAGGGACGTGAGCTGACAGATCACCTGGGATCCCACAGGCAACTGCTGTCGGCATGTGGGCACGTCTGTGCCAAGCGGGACACGGTGAGCCACGTCCCAGGTCACTCTGGTAGGGCCGCCACGCTGCGCTATGGGAAACCAACGGCACCAGATCGCCTCATGTGGGCCTGGGTGAGCTGGGGGGACGGGCCACAGCTGCGAGTGCGGGTCTGCACTTCCCAGCCCAGCCAGGAGGGGAGAGGGCACCAGGGGCAGGGCAGGGGGGACCGGGGGCAGGGCAGAGGGCACTGGGCGCAGGGCAGAGCGTCTTGGAGGCTCCACATCTGTGGGCACGGGAGGCCGGATGGGCTCTGTCACTGTCACCGCAGACAAAGGGACCAGATTCACGGCTCTGGGGGCCGATGGGACGGGGCAGTTCAACGTATGTCTCCCCCCCCACCGCCGCGACGGAGTGCAAAACGCGCCTGGGCACGTGGCGACGTGCTGTGGGTGGAAAACACCTGCGAGACGGCGCGGAAGGACAGAGGGCGTCGGCGACGGTGCTGGTTACGTGCGGGAGCGTTGGTGTCGGGTCATGTTGGGTTCAATGAAACGTTATTAAACTTAATTTCAACTATTTCCTTCTCCTGTTTGATCGTGGCCCCAGAACGTGGGGTTCTGCACGTCACTCTCAGGACGTCTCTGGTGGGCAGGGCAGGGCTCCGTCCTACAAGACAGACTTCGGCCGCTGTCCTACTGTAGTTTTACAAGTTCTCCTTCATTTACAAGAGCTCTTTACAGAATCTGTAAAAACTGCGGTTTTATTGAGTCACATCCACCAGTGCTTTCCTCAGTGGTCCTTCAACTATCTGGAGCTTCGAGAAGCCATCCCTGTGTACCCAGAAAGACCGTGAGCATGGCGCCCGTGGGTCCAGCGGTTCACAGCCCCCCAGCGGCAGTCACCCCACTACTCCTTACAGGCCCCCGGGCACAGGGGCACAGAGAGGGGCGGCAGCTTGCCTGGAGCCACACAGCCCAGAGGAGGGGGCGCACAGGGACGGGGCCCTGCCCATCGGTCCCCTGACCTGTGACAGGCTTTCTGCCATGCTGCCTCTTATGGTTTCTCGCTGGAGACGCATGAGGGTCTGAGCTCCAGTCTGTGTCCACAGAGGCTCAGCAAGAAATGAAGTGTCTTCCAAGGTGAGGCTGCACGGCCTCCAGAGCAGGTGACACCCGGCCGTCAGCTCCACTTTCAGGGGTTCTGATCTGAGATTAGTTTCCAGAAAAGCACTCCTCCGTGCCCAAGGCCCTCTCCAGGAGCACACAGAGAACCGCTGTCAGCAGAGCGCTGTGACCTTCTGAACAGCAGGGGCGAGGAAATCAACAGCAGCAACAGAGCCCCCGGTTCACAGGGGTGGTCCCTGACCCCGTCCCCACCGCCGCCACCCCACACCATTTGCCCCACGCCCCCACTGCTCCAAACCAGCCACCATGCCGCAGCCAACAGCCTTCATGCAGCGGGCGCCCCCCAGGCCCTCAGCCCTGACCCCGGATGAGACCCCAGCCCCACACCGGACTCTCACTGCTCGCTCGGACTGCCGGGGGTGCTCCCCTTCCACTCCCCAGTGGGCAGCTACTGGCTTTGGCCAGTTCCTAATTATGATGAATTCTAATGCCTCAACTTTTTTCTCTTATGAAGTGTGCTTTTGGCATTTGTAAGAAATCTTTGCCTAATTCAAGGTCACAAATATTTTCTCCTAAGTTTTCTTCTAGGACTTTTACAATTTTGGGTTTTGCATTCAGGTCCACGGTGGACTTTAATCTGCTTCTTTCTGCGTGTGGACGGACGAATGCCCCCTTTCCCAGCACCACCTGCACCAATCTGCCCGTCATGCCCTTTCCGTAACCCATCAGCCCTGGTCCGGCCCTCGGCCATATTCCTGGGTTCACTTCTGCATCTCTTCTCTGTCCCACTGGCCCGTAGCTCTGTCCTTCGGCCAAAGCGTACCGTCCTGATGGCTGTGACTTTGCACTGAATCACAAAACCGGAGTGTGAGTAGCTCCACTTTCCCACAGAAAACCTGAGACCTGCTCCGGAGGCTTCTCCTGGAATGCTGTGAGGGGTTTTGGGTGGAACCGCACCGCATGAGGGTCCCGTCCGCGGAGCCACCACGACGGCGTCCCAGCCTCCGTCACGCAAACTCGACGTGCCTCCCAGTCCCTCGTGCGGTCTCTGGAGTCCTCTGTACGCGGCTCACAGGCTCCACGCACAGGTGTTAACGCCGGTACGCTCGAGTCCGGCCCCTCCTCCGTCAGCGCCACCTACGGCTCCAACCGTCCACGGCCGAGGGGACAGAGATGTGTCCGCAGAGCCTGGCCCACCGCCAGCAGCCGCGCTCACGTTAGGTTTCTGCGGCTCCCCTGCGGGCCCTCGAACGGCGGTCGTGTCTCCCACACAGGACTTTCAGTTCCTTCTCGCACATCGGCAGGACCTTTCTGTCCTGTTCTCGCCTCGCTGCATGGCCGGGACCCTGGGGACCGCACCGAACAACGGTGGTGAAGCCAGGCGTGCGTGCCCGCCCCCGGAAGATGCCCTCGCGGGCGCGGGAGGCCCCCAGTTTTTGGTTTGCTGACAGTTTGCATGAGAGATGGTCACGGAACGTTGTCAGATGCTTCCTCTGCAGTATCGAGATGGTCACGAGGCTTTTCTTCTGTAATCTGGTGACGCAGTAAACTTATTATCAAACTGACTTTGCTCCTTGGTGATGACGCATTAACTGCGTGGCTGCTGTGCCTGCGCGCGCCTGACCGGCTTGTGCACACGGCGTTACAAGTGCAATGCTAACGTTGCGTAGTTTGCATCTATTTCCTGTGAGACACTGGCGCCTGCACCTTTGTCACGTAAAGCCTCTGCCTGCCTTGGCGCTCAGGTGACCCTCTGTCACGGGAGGAGTGAGGGGTCATCGGCTGGGCCTCCATCTCTCTGGAACCTTCTGCGGAATCATCACTGTTTCTTGCCTAAATGTGTGACAGACGTCACCCCTGAAACCACATGGGCCTGGAGCTTTTTGTCCAAAAGCGCTGGGCAAACTTATTTAACAGATAAGAGGTCTACTGACCTCACAGATTTCTTCACTGGGAGCCCTGATGCTCTGTTTTTTGAAAAACAGGTTTCTCTCCTACAAATTCCTGAGCGTATCAACAGAAACTGCTCACGATACCCTCGTATCACTCTAACACCTGCAGGTTAGTGACGGGGTAAGTGACGGGGGAGGGGGTTAGTAACAGGGTTAGTGACGGGGTA
>PJEM01019863.1:0-15036 GCA_004023845.1 Helogale parvula
CTGATTTCAAACCTTACTGCACAGCTACAGTAATTGAACAGTGTGGTATTGGCATTAAAATAAACACACAGACCAACAGAACAAAATAGAAAGCCTAAAATTAACCCTCTGCATATACAGTCAACTGGCATTTGACAAGGAAATGATGAATCCCAAATGGGGAAAAGAGAGCCTTTTCAACAAACAGTGCTGGGAAACTGGATAACTATAAGCAGAAAGATGAAACTGGACCCCTATCTTACACCACTCACAAAAATGAACTCAAAATGGATCAAAGATTTAAGCATAAGACTTGATACTGTAAAACTCCTAGAAGTAAACATAAGGAAGAAGATCCTCGACATTGGTCTTGGCAATGATTTTTTAGATGTGACACCAAAAGGGCAAAAATCAACAAATAGGACTACATAAAACTTAAAAGCCTTCGCCCAGCAAAGAAACCATCAATGAGACAAAGAGGCAACCTACAGAATGAGAGAACATTTTTGCAAACCACATATGGGATAAGAGGCTAATAACCAAAATATATAAAGAATTCCTACAACTCAATACCCAAAAAGAAAAACAAAACAATCTGATTTTAAAATGGTCAGATGACCTAAATAGACATTTGTCCAAAGAGGACACACAAATGGACAATAAGTATCAAGAGACGCTAAACATCAGTAATCATTAGGAAAATGCAAATCAAAACACCTAACACCTACTAGAATGGCTATCATCGAAAAGATGAGATGACAAGTATTGGGGAGGCTGTGGAGGAAAGGAAACCCTTGTACACTGTTGGTGGGAATGTAGTTTGATTCAGTCACTGTGGAAAACAGTATGAAGGCTCTTCAAAAAATTAAAATAGAACTATCATATGCTGTATCAATTCCACTTCTGGATATATATCCAGAGGAAATTAAATCAATTTCTGGAAGAGATATCTGCACTCCCTTATTTATTGCAGCATTATTTACATTAAACAAAACATAGAAATAAACAAAATAGAAACAAACTAAATGTCCATCAATGGAAGAACATATGAAGAAGGTATATATTATATACACACACAGATTATAATATATATACATATATATAATATATACACTCATACACACACACATACATACACACAGTATTATTCAGCCACAAGAAAGAAGAAAAACCTGCCATTTGCAACAACATGGATGACCTTGAAGGCATTATGCCAAATGAGATGCATTAGGCAGAAAAGGACAAATCCTATATGATGTCACTTACATATGAAATCTAAAAAAGCCAAACTTGTAAACTCAGAGAATAGAGTGGTGATTACAAGAGGCCGCCGGGGCGGGGGCAGGGGGGTGGATAGATTTAGTTTAAGGATTCAAACTTGTGACCAGTAGAGAAATAAGCCCTGAGGATCTAAAATTCTGTTATTGATTATAGGCAACAGTACTGTATTACAAACATCAAACTTGCTAAGAGATTAGATCTTGATCCCACCACAAAAAGGAAATTATAATTATGTGACATATATATTTTATTATATAATTATACGTATTATATATTATAATTATGAGGTATTAGCTAATCCTTCAATGGCACTCATATTGCAATATACAAAGGTATCGATTAACATGTTTATACCTTAAACTTACACAGTGTTACATGTTGATTATATCTCAAGTTTAAATTTTTTTAATATAAATAGAAACTTTCTTGTCCCCTCCCCAGACTCCAAAAATAGAAACATTTTAAAGCAAAAATTTCACATTAGCTGAGAAAATTCTCATTGATGTCCAACAACTCATCTTCAGAGATAAAGATGCCTCCCATGAGAATGTGGGGCCGGACCCGGGATCATGTTAGTCTCGACACTGCTTTTTGCCATAAAACTGCATAGAATGAGGTTTCACAGATGTATCCAATGAGTCAGATAGTTGAATTAAGTAACTGCTTCCAATTTTTTAATAAACTGAATCAGAAAATGTTCATCCCAGTTGTTTAAAGATACAGTTGAGGGTGTCATGCTGAGCGAAGTAAGCCAGGCAGAGAAGGACAGAAACCATATGTTTGCTCTCATAGGTCTAACAGGAGAACAGGAGAAACCTAATGGAGAACCAGGGGGAACGGAGGAGGGAGAGAGAGTTGGGGAGAGAGAGGGAGGCAAAACTTGAGAGACTTTCAAATGCTGAAAATGAACTGAGAGTTGAAGGGGAAGGGGGAGGGGGGAAAAGAGGTGGTGGTGATGGAGGAGGGCACTTATGGGGAAGAGCACTGGGTGTTGTATGGAAAACAATTTGACAATAAAATATTATGGAAAAAAATAAAGATACAGTTCCCTATAATGCAGGAAAGTAAGCTGTTAGGTTCATTATATCTCACTATATACCTTCCTTAATAATTTCCTAATAATTGTTGTGACCAACAGGAAAAAACATCCCAGTTTGCCTACTTTCAAAGCCCAGTTAAAGCTTTAGCCCTAAAGTTCTATAGCCTGTATCTATGAGAATCCCCTAGGATTTCTACAGACTTCGCTCTTCCAGTTAATGAGCTTGAAGTTTGGCTTCACACTATGACCTCAGGGATTGCAGCTTTCTTGCACTGCTGAGATCCAGAGGGCCACCAGACTGTCTGATTCCTTTCAGCCAGATTATATCTAAAAACCACATTATTCACTGATATTCTTTGCCCAGTATATAAACTCAGAAAGATAAGTGAGGAGTAGCCTCTGTGATTGGGTCTGACAGGATATGAGAAGTCTCTCTTGTGCTCCTTTCAGACTTTGAATGTTTCCCACTGTATTTAGGGAGTGAGGGTAGACATTTTTCTTCCCTCATGTAGGCATATAAGTAGAAAACATGTATGCTTTCTGAAATTGGGCTATTGAAATAGTGGTTTTCCTGTGCATAATGAATACCTGACCAATGACTTGTTATACTATGGTAAGACTGCAGCCAAAAGATGACTTTTGTGCCAGAAAAAAGTCAGACCTCTATGATTTTTCTTTTTTTTAATTTTTTAATGTTTTATTTATTTTTGAGAGAGAGAGACAGCATGAGCAGAGGAGGGTCAGAGAGAGAGGGAGATACGGAATCTGAAGCAGGCTCCAGGCTCTGAGCTGTCAGCACAGAGCCTGACGCGGGGCTCTAACCTAGAAACTGTGAGATCATGACCTGAGCCAAAGCCGGATGCTCAACTGACTGAGCCACCCAGGCACCACTGAACCTCTATGATTTTTCTAAAAGTTCCCTGGATTCCCCTCTGGAGAGTTACAGTTTCTGTTTTTATCTGGTCTTCTGTGCCTTGCTATCTTAGGCAACTCCTTTTACATTGAGTTCTCTCATCATCTTTTCTTTCTCATCATCTTGTACTGCAGACTAAGTTACAGACACTAAGAACTTTGTGGATATTTCTCTCCTTTTAGGCTCTTATACTCAACTGTTTTTAGCATCTACTAAAGAAATCCTCTCTAGGAGCTCACGGGTGGCTCAGTCGGTTAAGCATCCAACTTCAGTTCAGGTCATGATCTCACAGTTCGTGGATTTGAGCCCTGCATCAGGCTCTGTGCTGACATCTAAGAGCCTGGATCCTGCTTCAGATTCTGTTTCTCCCTCTCTCTCTGCCCCTCGGCTGCTCACTCTCTGTCTCTGTCTCTCAAAATAAAGACATAAAATTTTTAAAAAAGAAATCCTCTCTATGCTCTCTAGCATTGAGTCTACAGTGGTTATGGAACCTGCATTGGTCTGGAAAGCTGAAACCAGGAGCTAAGAGATTCTCAGTCTGGGGAGGAATGGGTAAGAGCACATCACAATAGATAGAGTTTAGTAGTCTGAGATCCTCTTTCTTCTCTTAGACCCTAAATGCACGTGCTTAAAATAGTTTACTTTTCTGATATTATTAACCACTCCATCAACTCTGGTCATCAATATTAGTGGTTAAAAGGGAAGCAAAGAGCAGAATTGAGAGATTTTATGGAAAATATTGACATATTTGAAGTTTGTCTTCCATGCATGCAAACCATAAGACTTTGGCCATTCTTCCCATTTCAGGTGGCCTCAGAACATCAAAGATTTTATATTTCCAAAAATAGATACCCAGACCATCTCTGCCTTGCAGCACTAGATATGCCTCTCATCCTATGTTCATTAATCTATCCAGTCATTTATGTAATTAACTAATATTTTCTGGGTAGTATCACCAAATAGATAACTTTTGAGACTTTTTTTCTTGGAATGTCTCCTTGGAAATGATATAAAATCATTGTATCTAAACTAGTTAATAATTTATAATAGAATTGATGTTCCTTGCCTCTCAGAATTGACTGAATCCTAAATTTAGGCCAATGTTAATTTAAGTAAAATGAATTCACAGTAGCATAAACTTCAGCCAAAAATCATAGGTTGGATGGTGATAATTATTTGTGATTATTTTTTAAATGACCCAGAAAATGCAATTTCTTGCTCCACTTCTCTTTAAGGTGATATCTGCCATAAACATACAAAATACCAAGAGATAGACTATTTGAGAAGCTTCAAACACAGCTATACAGGCAAAGTGGTAAATAACACATTTTGTTAAAAGGATCCTCCTGGGCTCTACTTTCTTACTTTCCACTCTTCTCTATGTAAGCACCCAAACTTACTCTCTTCACCTTTTTCTGAATTTCAAACTAGCCATCTAACTTCAACGTGAATTGAAGCCACTGGGTTCTCTCTCACAAGGTAAGTGAAGAGAATTTGAAATTAGTGCTTAACTTTCACGATATGGTTGAAATGAAGCTCTGCCTTCAGTTGGTCAGTCAGAAAATCTATATTAGGATCCAAGGGGACCAACTCCTGGAATCTCACAGTTGGGCTTCCACCTGCATTCCTGATGGGTAGGCTTTATATATCAGATCTCTGACTCACAGTTGCTTCAAAAGTCCTTCAGTTATGCTGGAGCTTGCTTAGGTTAAGTGCGAAAATAAAAGTGGGATTGTAGCCAGGTCTACAATGAGAACAAATACAGAAAAACTAGAGAGTCAGTATGAAGAAAATGGCCAAAATCAGAGAGTAAATTATAAATCTTGAGGAATTTTCCTCTTAAAGTACATGTACTGAATTGTCTGTTTACTTTGCTACTGAAAAACAAAAGAAATGGTTTATTTCAAAGAGATTTTACAAACTCAGAGACAGGAGGAACTGAAGGTTCCTACTGGTTGTTCATCCTCACCCCAGAATCTGAATTACTCTGGGTGATCATGCTGGATTGCAAGTGACTCATCAGAATGGACCAGAGAGGTGATTTGAATATGGGCTCTGATAAGGGGTAGCAGTAGGGGAACTTGTTTAAATAAGAAATGATGGGGTGCTTGGGTGACTCAGGTGGTTAGCAACTGACTCTTGGTTTCAGCTCAGGTCATGATCTCATAGATCATGAGACTGAGCCCCACATTGGACTCTGAGCTAACAGTGCAGAGCAGGCCTGGGATTCTCTCTCTCTCCCTCTGTCTCTGCCCCTCCCCTGCTTACAAGTGCTCTCTCACTCTCTCACTCTCTCTCTCCCTCCCTCTCTCAGAATAAATAAATAAATAAACTTAAAGAAAGAAGAAAGGAAAAGCAGAGTATTAGCTGACCCCACAGGAATAGAATCTGTTCTCATGAGTTATCTGGGCCAGAATAATGTGACACTGTGGTGAAATTCCCCAGATGAAAGCTGGGAAATTCAGAGTCAAATTTCAGAATTCTGGGTGGCAGGTCAAGATTACTGCAAGGAGTTACATACCAGAAAAGAGGACTCACAAAGGAAGAGTCTGAGGTTTCCAGCTGGGTATAGAAAAAAATTTACCAACGCAAGAACTAAGCTCTGAATGCTAGAAATGTATGACTAAAAAAAGCAATACAAATAAATGTATTCACAAAACAGTTCCACAAACATTGAGTAAGGTTGTTTGGCCAATCTAAGTAGGAGGCCTTGTACAAAGCAGATCTATAATATTTTGAATAATTAGGTAAATGAGAACTGATACATTAATGGATAAATGATTGAACAGAAACATAGATGGATAGATGATGGAATTGACAGGGTGGATAATGGAGTATATACATAAATGTCATGGTTTTAAGCCACCCTCCTGGCATGGACAGAAGATAGCTAGTAAGAATGAGCTGCTGCCTGAGGGAAGGAATATTTAGGTACCAATTACTACAAGAAAAGATAAGTCTTCAGCCTTTGCAACATTTCTTCACTATTTTCCAGTCATTCTCAAGGTTTTTTTTTAATTTTTTAAAGTTTATTTATTTTAGAGACAGAACACAAGGGCAGCAGGGGGAGGAACAGAGAGAGGAGGAGACCCAGAATCTGAACCAGACTCCAGGCTCCAGGCTCCGAGCTGTCAGCACAGAGCCCAGTGCAGAGATCCTACTCACGAACAGTGAGATCATGACTTGAGCTAAAGTTGATGCTTAGCTGACTGAGCCACCCAGGTGCCCCAAGTTTTGTTTATTTCTAAAGTTAGGATTAACGTTGGGGATATTTCCCTAACAAAACACATATGTCATATTTGCTTTATTCTTTCATTCTTTCTACATTTAACCAATCCTGAGAACCCATTATTTCCTTTCATTCTGCTGTATGTTCAGGATTTATGATAATATGGATGATTACACACCAAATCTATTTTCCATAACCAAGCAGCACATTTGGAGAAAAAATAACTCCTACTCATACATCCTACTAAAAGCCAGAGTAAGACAGATATCCAAATGAAGGCCCATAACAGTTTAGAGAGTAAGGGGCAGAAAAGAACACAGAGTAGAGAGAAGTAATTGTGCTTAAGCAAATGAATGTCAGCCAGTCAGAGTGTAAAAAGCACAGATATGGAAGCTTCATAGACCTGGGAGGGATGTAAAGCTTATCCACTAATTCTCTCAACACCAGAAGTTACCACAGCATTTTCAGATTCAATTTCCTTACTCTAAAATTTGAAATAATGCAGCCCCCAAAGTTTTGTTGAGATCTCCAAGTAGAGAAAAAGCTAAATGTTTGATAATACCTAGATATAATTGGTACCAATGCAATAATAGGGGTCATTATTTTCCATAATCCATCCAGGCAGGGAAGGAGGTAATCAAAACAGATATATATGGAAGAAATAGAAATTAAGGTGAGATGGAAAAATAGGTAGGATTTAGGTCAAGATTTGGGAGAAAATTTTCAACAGAGTCTCGGCTGAAGTCAAGACAGAGGAGAGAAGAGTAATGAGGGCACTGGGGCAAGTCCGGTCAGACCGCTTGGTGCCTGACTCTGTAGCACAGAGGTACCGGAACCAGCTGGGCAATGCTTAAATACCCATCGCAGAAAAGACCAAGTAAAACAGGTTCTCTGCTGGTAGAGAAGTTACTTCAAAAATTGAATCATCTTTAAATGCTGAACAGAGAAGTTTATCATTATTCAGGAGCACTGTAGAATTAAAGTTCTGGTCATAGGCTCATATAGAGTAGCTGCAAATCCTGATCGTTCAAATTGAGGAACTGAACAAGTCTTATGAATCAGCGTTTTTGGGGTGGGGTGAGTTAACCTTAAAAATATAGGTTAGATTGTTTCCTTTGCATTGCAGAAGCTTTTTATCTTGATGAGGTTCCAACAGTTCATTTTTGTTCTAGATTCCCTTGCCTTTGAGGATGTGTTGAGACTAAATGTCCATCAACTACTGTATGGATCAAGAAGATGTGGTATAGGAGCACCTGGGTGGCTCAGTCGGGTAAGTGTCTGACTTCAGCTAAGGTCATGATCTCACAGTTCATGGGTTCAAGCCCTTCGTCAGACTCTGTGCTGACAGCTCAGAGCCTGGAGCCTGCTTCAGATTCTATGTCTCCCTCTCTCTCTGCCTGCTCATGCCTTGTTTCTCTGTGTCTCTAAAATAAATAAAACATTTTTTTAAAGTTTAAAAAAAGAAGATGTGGTATGTATTTTATATATATATATATATATATATTTTATATATATATATATATATATATACACACACACACACACACAATGGAATACTACATGGCTATGAGAAAGAGTGAAATATGGCCATTTGTAGCAAAATGGATGGACCCGGAGGGAGTCATGCTAAGCGAAATAAATCAGGCAGAGAAGGACAGATACCATATGTTTTCACTCATAGGTCTAGCAGGAGAAACCTAATAGGGGACTGTGGGAGGTGAAAGGGGGGGAAAGAGTTAGGGAGAGGGAGTGAGGCAAATCATGAGAGACTTTTGAATTCAGAGAACAAACTGAGGGAAGGAGGGGGGATGGGGAAGGGAGTGATTGTCGTGGAGGGGGGCACTTGCCGGGAAGAGCACTGAGTGTTATATGAAAACCAACTTGGTAATAAGCTATTTTAAAAAAAAAATAAGAAAAAAATATATAGATAGAAATCTCCTTTCATATAAAAAAAATGTTCATTTATTTTCAGGAGGGAGAAAGGGAGCATGAGCAGGGTGGGGGCAAAGAGAGAGAGGGAGAGAGAGAATCCGAAGCAGGCTTTGCATTGTCAGCACGGAGCCCAGTGCAGGGATGGAACCCACTAGCCATGAGATCATGACCTGAGCCAAAATCAGGAGTCAGATGCTCAACCAACTGAGTCACTCAGGCACTCCTGGCAATCTCCTTTCTTAACCCCATTCCCAACCGCAATCATACTCACACACATATACATTTCAAAATTGTCCTTTAAATTAAATAACCAAATATAGTAGAGGGAGACACATGAAGAGTAGAAATATAATAAATATAGTACGTTATTATAAAGTAATATTGAACTATTACAAACTTTTGAATGGATAATGAAAGACTGTGTGGCTCAAGAAACTGGAGACGATTAGAATCACTTCTCCAAGAAGTGCTTTGGATACAGTTTGACCAGTAGTGTTGTAGGATAAAATCAAAGGATAGTTCATGGAGATGAAACTGATCAGTCATAGACTAAACTGAAAAATTATATAAAGGTCTCCAAAACTATTTGAGGGAGAGGAGCCACAAGAGCACTCATGGTCTGGTTCAGAGTTCGGGAGCTGTGCAGTGGGCAATCAAGTGAGGGAGGAATTCTGGGGAGGGAGGGAGAGTAGATGTTTTAAAAATCCATGTAAAAGATGAACACCCTGAAGATGTGTATACATAGAATAAAAGTAGAGATTCTGAGGTGGCACAAAAAGAAGGTGATATTTCATGCTTGTTTATGCTTTCATTCCAGTGGAAGATCTTCTGTCATGGATTCAGAAAATCACAGCACCATCACAGAATTCATCCTCCTTGGGCTATCTGCTGACCCTCACATCCAAGCTCTCCTCTTTGTGCTTTTCCTGGAAATTTACCTCCTGACCATCATGGGGAACCTGCTGATGATGATGGTGATTATGACTGATTCACATCTCCACACCCCCATGTACTTCTTCTTGAGTCACCTCTCCTTCCTGGATCTTTGTTTAACTTCAGTCACTGTGCCCCAGATGCTGGACAATCTCCTGTCTCAAAAGAAATTCATATCCATAGAAGGCTGCCTCACTCAGGCATTTTTTGTGTTTTCCATTGCAGGGATTGAAGCTTTTGTGCTCTCTGCCATGGCCTATGACCGCTATACTGCCATCTGCTACCCCCTGCTCTATGACCAGATAATGAGTAAACAGTTGTGTTGGGGTCTGGTGTGGGTTTCATGGGGACTGGGCTTTCTGGATGCTCTCATTAACACCCTCGTGGCTTGCAATTTGGACTTCTGTGAGGCTCATGTCATGCCTCACTTCAGCTGCGAACTGCCATCTCTATTCTCTCTGTCTTGCTCTGACATCTCCACCAACTTTACAGTCCTGGTGTGCTCTGCCATCATTCATGCCTGTGGAACCTTACTCCTGGTCTTCTTCTCATATGCCCGGATTGTCTCCACCATCCTGAGCATCAGCTCCACCTCAGGCAGAAGCAAGGCCTTCTCCACCTGCTCCTCCCACCTCACCGCAGTGAGTTTCTTCTATGGATCTGCTTTTCTTCGCTATCTCATGCCAACCTTAAGTTCCTCACTGGAGTTAATTTTTTCCATACAGTACAGTGTGGTCACTCCTCTAGTGAATCCCCTTGTCTACAGCTTGAAGAACAAGGAAGTAAAAGCAGCTCTCAAAAGAATGTTGCAAAAAGGTTTACAACAGCTCAGAGAGCAGAGAACAGGCTTCCCCAGCTGTATGGAATAAGAAAGGCCAACTTCTTTCTTTCCCCCTTCAGAATACTAAGGTGTGCCGCCTGCCTAGGAATGAAGGGCCTTGGAGAACAGTAGCCAGTTGCTCTCAGAGGACATCATAGAGACATGGGTCCCACTAACCACTTCACAGGTACCACCGAGAAGACAGCCTATGAGCTGCTGATGATACTTCACCTGTGTATCCCCCCACCTGGCCTATGGGCACCCCCAACATTCCAGGTGCCCCACCCACATACCCAACCACCCTGTAGCTGTCATTCTGGGTGGCCCCCAATGACAACAAATATAAGCCTTTGCAGACAGCTAGTGAGAAAATGTAGAAAAATGGCACAACTCTATAGGACTGAGGAAAAGCATGCATACTTGACCATTCAGCCTGACCTAGGGAAAGCAAACATGAGGCTGTTGATACCCACCATGGCTTTGCAGGATCAAGAAAAGGCAATCAATTTTAAGAACTCTGTCTAAGAGGAAGCAAGAAGCATAGAATAGGTGTATCCATAGGAAAAACTCAGAGAAAGCCTCAAAAATACCTAGAGGGCCAACAGAAGGTATTTCTCTCCTGTAGCCAGGCAGCAGAGACTGGAGGAGGTGACTGAGTCTTCAAATGCAAAGACAACAACACAAGACATCAAGGAACATGAAAATTCATCTACAAATTCAGTGCAATCCCTATCAAAATTCCAATGGCATTTTTCACAGATATAGATTTCTTAAATCCTAAAATTTGTATTTAATCATAAAGATTCCACACAATCACAGCAATCCTGAGAAAGAAAAAACAAAACTGGAGGCAATATATGTCCTAATTTCAAATTATATAGCAAAGTTATAGTAATCAAAATAGTATGTTGACATAAAAATGACCAATGGAATAGAATCAAGAGTCCAGAAATAAACACATGTATATACAGTCAACCAACATTTGCAAGGGCACAAGATCACACAATGTAGAAAGGATAGCCTCTGATAAATTGTGTTGGGGAAACTGGACATCCACATGCAAAAGAAAGAAACTAAATCCCTATCTTACATCACTTAGGAAAACTACTTGAAATAGATTAAGGACTTAAACACAAGACCATACAATCTGTAACCACAAAACTCCTAGAGGAAAACATATGGATTGGGGCACCTGGGTGACTCAGTCAGTTAAAGCATCTGACTTCAGTTCAGGTCATGATCTCACAGTTCCAGGGTTTGAGCCCCACATCAGGCTCTGTAGTGACAGCTCAGAGCCTGGAACCTGCTTCAGATTTTGTGTCTCCCTCTCTCTCTGCCCCTCTCTTGCTTACAGTCTGTCTCTCTCTCTCTCTCTCACACACACACACTCTCCCTCAATATAAATAAATATTTAAAAAAATTAATTTGAAAAAGAAAACGTAGGGATAAAGCCCTTTGATTTGCTCTTGGCAGTTGTTTTCTTGGATAGGACACCAAAAGTATAAACAATAAAAGCAAACATAAATTTGTGGAAATCCTGTACATCAAAGGAGACAACCAACAAAAAGAAAGGGTAACCTACAGAATTAGAGAAGTATTTGCAAACCATGTAACTGTCATAGAGTTAATATCCCAAATACTAAGGAATTTATCTGACTCAACAACAACAAAAAAAATCCAATTTAAAAATGGGCACATCACTTGAACAGACATTTCCCCAAAGACATTCAAATGACAACAGGTACATGAAAAAAATGCTCGACATCACTAATTACTAGGAAAATGCAAATCAAAGTACAATGCGGCACTTCCTCACACCTGTTAGAATGGCAATTATGAAAAACAAAAGAGATATATGTTCTCGAAGATGTGGAGAAAAGGGAATCCTTGGGACACTGGGAATGTAACTGGTGCCACAATTATAGGAAACTGTATGGAGTTTCCTCAAAAAGTTAAAAATAAAACTACCATATGATCCAGGAATTCGCTTTGGGCATATATCCAAAGGAAAGAAAGTTACTATCTCAAAGAGATATATGTACTCCCATATTCATTACAATGTTACGCAATAGCAAACATGGGAAAAATTAAGAGTCCATCAGTGGATGAATGAATAAAGATGTGATGTATACATATATGCAACTGAATATATGCAGTGAGAAAGGAGATCCTGTCATTTGCAACAATACAGATGAATCTAGAGGACATTATACTGAGTGAAACTAGCCAGAGATAAAGACAAATACTTTATGATCTCACTAACATGTGGAATCTTTAGAGTTAATTAATTAAAATTTAAAATCTGAATGCATAGAAACAAAGAGTAGAATGGTAAATGGGGGTCACCAGGGGCTGGGGGATAGAGGAGATGAGGAGACAGTCAAAGGGTGCAAGCCTTCAGTTATAGGGTGAATAAGCTCTGGGGACCTAATGTGCATTATGGTAACTATAATTAATAATATTCTGTTGTGTGCTTGAAATTTGCTGAGAACAGATCTTAAGCATTTTCACTGCACATAGACCCGGACACGTAACTATGTAAGGTGATGGATGTATTAGTCTGATTGTGGTAATCATGTCACAAAGCAAAAATATGTTCAAATCATCACATTGTACATCTTAAATATATAAAATGTTATTTTTCAATTATTGCTCAGTAAAGCTGAAAAAGCAAGAAGGAAGGGAGGGAGAAAGAGAGGAAACTACAGAAAAAACACCAGACACCCAGAGTTCTCACCCAAGTTTCTAGTAAGATTTCTAAATCATGTTCTGAACCCAATATCTGAGATAATCTCCTACAGAACTTACAAAATGCATCTTCCCCAATTAACTCATGCAATCTTGGCTTCAGGCTCTAACTCCAGGGAATAAAGTCTGTTGTCACTTCATCTTTCTCTTGAGCTCCCAGGCTCAGCCAGCCAATAAACTAACTGCATGACTGCTTTTCTAGAAGTTAGTGCTGAGATCTATTCTCTTGAACACAATATTTAGTCACAGAGAAAACTAAATGAAGAGACACCAAGTAGCCGGGCCTGAGACCATCTGAGAGACATCTCTCCAAATTGCACTCATTGAGGATCTGAGATTCTTTTCACTGTGGCCAGTGGAGACATGGATGAACAAGACTTCAGGACAATCTAAATCTAGGACAGTCTGTCTTCCTGCCTTCACAGTGACTCCCAGCTGGAAAAATTAAAAATTGCTGGTTTTCCTACAGTTATTTCATTGAAATATAAATTCTTAGAGACTCAGATAAGTTCTACCTAGAAAAAGAACTACAGAATGTCTTCAGTACCAGAAAATAGAGAAGCATGGTAATATTTTCTATAACTTTTCCAGAAGTTTTCCCCAAATCTTTTCCAGTCACTTTATACTTTTATTAATATCTCTCATCAGGTCGTCTCTCTCTGGATATCTGAAATGCCTCTTTTCAGTTTCTCACTTCACATTCCACATAACAGAGAAACCATTGTATATCAATGCTCCCCAACATGTGTCTATATTTCTTACTATGTTCTAGTGGACTTTTGCCCTCAAGTTCTCTTATTAGGTAATGAGGAGGTCAGTGTTTACTCAGTGAATAATGTCAATCATTGGGAAAGGGGATTCCTTGAATTTTAGCAGAAAATATCAGAAAATATTGGTGCCCTAAGATACACTCTCTTTTCCCAGGTCTTCAATCCTATTTGTGCAAAAAATTCATTTCTCTATCATTACCCATTCCCAATCTGATCCCTCCAAACTAATTATTGTAAAGAATAGTGGGATATCTATTTATAGCAACTTATTCTGATCATGAGGCCTCTTCTACAAGTACTGGAGCATTTCAGCTTTCTCTCCTCCTAGGCTCACTTATCAATTAAGACCTCAACATTTTCTGAGTTGAATTATACCACGAGAAATATCAGGCACCTATGAAGTAAGTCTCATATTTTGATTATTGGCCCTTAACTACTATTGGTCATCTTGAAAAACACAGGTGGTATTATTAGACCTAAGGACTTGATACTTGAAAACTATCTCAATGTGTGACCCTAATTTTACTTTAGACACAAACTCACTTTTGTAAAAGGAATCTCCAGTGGGGAAATTTCAGTAAAAAAAGAAGATAGTGATTATTTATGTTGTTACTTAATTTCAACTTTATATTCTACTTCTGTTAAGATGGTCTTTGGAAAAAAGTGTGGAATACTAAATGAGTTTTTGTTTGATTGTTCTGTGTGCAGTTCAAGGAAAATTGGTAAAGAGTTTTGGAAGAAAGCTTTGGGCTGTTCTTCCTACCTCTACCTTCTCAGGAACTACCTCATAATCCCCTACATTTACAACCATTTTTAGATCTGAAAACATTCACTCAAACTTTGGACCGAATTGAATTCACTGTGTTTCTTCTGGGAGAAAAGTGAGAAGAGTTTGGTTGTAACATCTTATCATTTCCTTAAAGATTAACATAAGACATTGTCCTTCTTTGAAAGAAGATATCATTTGTCAGAAGGTCTATGCTTTGAGGCTGGAGTGAGATGGGTCATAAAGTCACGTGATGTAGCTGTCTCACTAATAGACTGTGGTGCCTCCATTCCAGGATAAAAGTTTTCAGGTTTTGGATCCATAATAACAGCTTCTCTAATACCCTCTATAGATGCGAGAGCATTTTCATGCTATGCATTGGTCCTTATAGCCAGGTCTATATTAGAGAGTAAGCATAGAGGAATTGGACCAATTTCTCTAATTTGGATACTAAATTCCAAATTCTTAAAAATATTCACAGTGAAGAATGCTTTTTGTTCACAGTGTTATTTTGTTAGTGCAAAATCCAGAGAAGCTGTTCACCTTCAAAAGAATGTTATGAACTTGCTAGGGTAGAATATTATCAGTCTTCCATCCAATACAATTCCTGAAATGACAGGATAGGG
>PJEM01019864.1:0-14854 GCA_004023845.1 Helogale parvula
CTCGGGTCATGATCTCACGGTTCATGAGTTCGGGCCCCGCATCAGGCTCCGCACTGTAATGCAGAGTTTGTGTGGGATTCTCTCTCTCTCCCTTTCTCTCTCTGCCCCTACCCAGCTTGCGTGCTCTGTTCTTCTGTCTCTCAAAATAAATAAACAAACTTAAACAAGTAGGTGAGTGAGACCAGGTCTGCGAGGTACCTGGATGAGCAAGGAGTCAAATTCTGGACACATGTTTAAGGTAGCGCCATGGCTCCTCGCTGATGAATCAGGTGTGGGATGTGGGGTGAGACAAAGCAGCTGAGAATGACCCCAACATTCTTGCCGGTGATAATGGAGCAAGATGGGGGGTCGGGTTAGGGACGTGGGAGAGACCCGACACGTGAGATTTGAGATCTGAGATGCCTCTTCTTTTCAAGTGGATATTAGGAGTCTGGAGTTACAAACGGCATTAGTATTGCCAGAAAAAAAAAAACAACACCCTATAAATATGACTACCGGCAGAAGCCTCAGTAAATATGTCCACTTAAAAAGGCCTTAATAAATTATTATTAGAGATGGCCTCAATTGCCATTAGTTTGAGGACGCCTCTATAAATCCGTACTATTGTTATTTGTGGAAGGCCCAATAAATATTTCTGGGAGTAAGCCTTTATTAACATGACAGTTTGAGCATGGGCTCTAATTAATATTCTTATCATTAGCCCCGGCCTTGCGAAGCAGTCTTATTATTTGACTTATTATTTTATGATAGATCTCCGTAAATCTAATGGCAATGGGCACCAGCTTATTGAATGAAGTAATGAGAGAATGAAAGAGAAGATCAAGGTCATGAATGGCGTGTGAACGGGCAGGCGCAGGAGGGGTTGCAGATCGGAGAGGGGGTGTTTGCAGCCAGAGGGGCCCATCGGGGAGGAGAGGGGCAGTTAGGACATCTCCGTGGTGTGGGTGGACACCCAGGTGGCCTTTCTGTACAGATCTTTTCGTTTATCCTGTTATCCCACCGATACGCTGATTCAGAAGAAGAATGTGTATATATATGGTCTTCTTCCCGTTCCTGGCCTGACAAAGCTGCTAAAAGCCTTGGAATTTCACTGGTGAGGAGAGCCTTGAAGGTGCATTTGCCACGCGAGTGAGGCGACTCAAGGAGAGCACCCGAGGGGAGGGGCAGGTTGCCAGGGGAACCGACCACGTGACCAGAGGGTCGGCCGTTTCCGTTCCAGCCCCCAACCTAGGGAGGGCGGGGCTGGGGACTGAGAATCACCGGTGGTCAGTGATGACGCCTGTGCAGTGAAGTCACCAGAAAAACCCAAGAGGACTGACTTCAGAGAGCTTCCAGGTCGGTGAGCGTGTGGATAATGGCGAGAGAGTGGCTTCCTGGAGAGGGCAGGAGCGCCTTGCCCTTTCCCCACACCTTGTCCGGTGCACCTCTGTCTGGCTGTCCCTGAGTTCTATCCTTACAATGAACTGATGATCTAGGCAGTAAAATGATTGAGTTCTGTGAGCCTCTCTAGCAAATTAGCCCAATCTCAGGAAGAGAGTCAGGGAAGCCTCCAGGCTACTGCTGGTCGACCAGAAGCTCCAGTGACCTCCTGCACTTGTGACAGCATCTGAGGCAGAGGTGGGGGGCTGTCTTGAGGACTGAGCCCTTCACCTGATGGGTCTGACGCTACCTCCGCATAGACAGTGTCAGAGATGAGTTGCTGGGTGACATGGGATAAAAAACATCAGGGGTGGGGCACCTGGGTGGCTCAGCCTCCCGCTCAGGTCATGATCTCGTGGTCTGTGAGTTCGAGCCCAGTGTGGGGCTCTGTGCTGACAGCTCAGAGCTTGGAGCCTGCTTTGGATTCTGGGTCTCCCTCTCTCTCTGCCCCTCCCCGACTTGCGAGCGCGCGCACGCTCTCTCTCTCTCTCAAAAGTAAATAAAAACTGAAAAAGAAAGAAAGAAAGAAAGAAAGAAAACCCCATCAAAGGTGCCTGAGGTTGAGTCACTTAAGTGTCTGACTTCGGTTTGGGTCATGATCTTGTGGTTTGTGGGTTCGAGCCCTGCATCAGGGTCTATGCTGACATTGAGGAGCCTGCTTCAGATCCTGTCTCCTTCTCTCTCTCTGCCCCTTCCCAGTTTGTGTGCGAGCTCTCTCTCTCTCTCAATAAACATTAAACACACACACACACACACACACCAGAATTGCTGTCAGAATTGGAGGGACACATCAGTTTCCTAGAAGTTGAAGGTTTCCTAAAAGCCCTGGGTGGGGACTGTGTGATTGACGTCTGTCCCTGTCCCTACAGAAACCGAGCCGGTTCGGCCGCAGTAGCACGTAGCACTCACCCCCCACCCCATCCACCGCTCACACCTCTCACCACCCCAACCCCTCAAGAACCACACTTCAGTTGTTTCACATCAGTTTTATTAGACTCTCAAAAAGTCTCTCTAATGAAGATCCATCTCTCTAACACCCCCTTCATGGGCTAGACCTCAGTTCTTCTCAACTGTCTCCCACCAGGCCCCACTCCTCCTCCTTCCCCTGGGGAGGCAGAAATCAGAGGCCCCCCCCACACCCAGAGTCCAGGACTGGGCCCCCTCCTGCCCACAGGAACCAGGATTGCAGCCTCTAGACCCTCCCCCTCCTTTTCAGTGGCCCTATTTTAACTTCCAGATGAAGTCAGGGTACATTGGACTCAGCGGGGAGCAGACAGGCGCCGACATTCGTGCATCCGGTAGGCACACATGTAGAAAATCCCTGTGTGAGAAAAGATCCCAGTTGACCCTCTGAGTCCTCCCAGGCTGGGCTCCCAACCCAAGACCCCAACACGGCACACCCTTTCTCCCGGGGTGTCTGCAGGACCTGAGTCCGCCTTCGGGCTCCATGCTGGGAGCTGGGAGGCCCGTGTGGGGCACCCCATCATCTCGCCCTCTAGAGTACCGCCCACTCTGCCTCGGACACTGACCTTCCCACCCCCAACCCCGCCCCCCCCACCATACCTGCAAAGAAGGTCATGAGCAAGGCCACCCAGCCCAGGATGTAAGACCAGGAAAAACGCCAGTCCCCGAAGCGGCGACCGAGGAAGCTGACTGTGACTCCCGTGTAGATGGCCAAGGCCAACAGGACAAAAAAGGCTGGGGAGAGAGGGTGGGGGCAGGTGGGTGGGGGTGGGCTTTGCAGGGGAGGGTGGGAATGAGAAGGAGGAAGGGGGAGGGGCATGTGGGGTAGGGAGTAGGCTTGGGGTAGAGATAGGCTAGGGCTGTGCTGAGCACTAAAGAATTTGTCTGGGCTGGTTCGGGACTCTGGTTTCTGGAAGGGAGACGCTAAATCCTTGGGATTTCCGGGTAATAGGAGCGGCTTTGTTCTTGCTGAGCCTCTCAGATGAACGTGAATTTATGTTGATGAGCTGGGATGACACTAGGTAGGAACTGGTCACCAGAAAGACCAGCCTCGGTAACAGAACAGACGGGTGGGGCTCTGAGCCACTTGGCATCAGACCAACCTCTGGGAGAGGAAGCTAGAGATGAATTAAGCTCAGTTACATGACCAGTGACTTCATCAATCGTGCCTCGATGCCAGAGCTCGCTGGAGCTCCTTGGCTGGATGTGCTCGGAGGGGGGTGTGCCCTGAGGCTGGTGGGGGGCGGGGCAGGGTGCAGGAGTTCTGCCTTCAAGACCTTCTCAGGTTTCACCCTACACATCTCTTGATTTTGCTGGTGCTGTTTTATCCTTCATAATAAACCCGTGATTGGACGTGTAATCCCTTCCTGCATTCTGTGAGTCCTTCTGGCAAATGTTTGAACCTGACTGGGTCCCTCCCAGAAACCCCTGCATGTGTAGCCAGTGGGTCCAAAGTGCAGATGGCTTGGGGACTCCACCGGCAGCCTTGTTGGGAATGGCGCCCGTAAACCTGTGGGGTGTGACACGAGCTCTGGGTGGTTAATGCCAGAACCGAGCTGCAGGGTCCCAGCTGGGCTCAGAAGAGGCTGGCTGGCAGGAGTTGGTGTTGGGGGTCGGGGTGAGGCCAGGATAAGAACCCCGGATGAGAGTGGAGTTCGTTCGGGACGGAAATGGGCAGGGAGTGGAGTGGGCGGGGATTGGGGGGAGGGGGCGTCCACTCACTGGAGACGAAAAACAGGATGCCGGAGGAGAAGGGCCGGGAGAGGCGTGCGAAGGTGGGCTGCTGGGCAAAGGCCAGGATGCCCATGATGATGCCCGAGGTGGCGCACAGGGAGGACAGGATCATGAAGGCCCGGGTGGCGTTCCAGTAAGCTGCAGTAACACCAGAGGGTCACTGCCCTGCCACCACCCCTGCCCCCAGCGGTGACCACTGCTGCCTCTGAAGGCCGAAACCCTTGCCTCTCTCCACATCCTGGACCCAGCCCCTCCTGCACCTCTTTGCAAACAAACGCTCTTCACCTGGCCGACTGCTATTCCTTCTCTGCAGCCCGGCTCCCAAGTCCCCTCTAGAACGCACCCTTTCAGCCCTCGGACATCCTTCCTCCTGCTCTGGGTGGTGACTGATTCCCCTTCCAGCCTGATCGTTCCCTAAGGAGAGGGTTCTAGGTCACAATACCCCCAGCACAATGTTCCTTGGACGGATGGCTGAACCTACGTGTGAACCAATGAATGCTGATTCCCCACACCCTCCTGATAATCACAGTCTCTTTCATTTCCTAACATCACTTGGCCTTATCTGAAAATGGCCTGTCTAGGGGTAGGGGCGCCTGGGTGGCTCAGTTAGTTGAGCATCCGACTCTCCGTTTCAGCTCAGGTCATGATCTCAAGGTTCGTGGGTTTGAGGCCCGTGTGAGGTGCTGTACTGACCGTGTGGAGCCTGCTTGGGATTCTCTCTCTGTCCCTCCTCTGCTCTCTCTCTTTCAAAATAGATAAGCTTTAAAAAAAAATAAAAAGAAAATGGTCTATGTATTTATTTTTAACTTGTTTATATCTTGTCTCCCTGCTGATTTCTCAGTTACGTGAGGACAAAGGTCTTGCTTTCTCATTCACTGCGGAGTCCCTAGCACCAAACGCCTGGACATCGTGGGTGCTCAGCTTACGTGCTGAAGAATGGCGTGCGGGGCACTGAACACCATTCTTCTCCAGTGCTTGGCTCTGGGCTGGCCCTTTAGGACACACCCTGGGGACTACAGTTATGAACTCATTCTCCTTTTAGCAGCTGCCAAATGCGTGCTGGGCGTGCATTGCACACACGAGCCTATGTGTTCCTTCCAGGAACACATGCTGGACCTTCTATTTTTATCCCCATTTCTCAGGTGAAGAAACCAAGGCTCAGAGGCAAAGCGACTTGCCCAGAGTCCCAAAACTGGCAGTAGGACTGGCATTGAAATGCAGGCACCAAAGCCCCTGCTCTTAACTGCTTGGTCTTCTGTCCCTCAGAGCACACGGGACAATGATGCACCCCGGACAGAGGTTGGATCCTGCCACCGAAAGGTAAAAACTGTGGGTCTTTGCAGAATGCAGTCTTTTTGTCTTGTGCAAACGTCAGCAAGAAAAATGGCTGGCTGTTTCTCCACGGATGTTGTGTAGGATTGAATTGTGTCTTTCCCCCAACTCCAATTCATATGTTGAAGCTCTAAACCAGCCCACCCAGTCCGCCCCACCCCATCCCCTCCCCGCCCCGGAATATGACTTTATTTGGAAATAGAGTCATTGCGGATGTAATTAGTCAAGATGAGGTCATACCAGAGTAGAGTGGATCCCTGATCCAAAATGACTTGTAGTCTCTTAAAATGGGGGAAATTTGGAGAAAGACAGACATACAGGGGGCGCCATGTGAAGATGAGGGCAGAGATGGGGATGATGCGTGGACACGCCAAGGAATGCCAAAGACTGCCAAGCCACCAGCAGAAGCCTGGAGAGAGGCAGGCAATAGACTTTCCCTCACAGCCTCCAAAAGACCCAATTCTACTGACACCTTGATTTTAGACTTCCAGCCTCCAGGGCTGCGAGACAGTATATTTCTGTTGTTTAAGCCACTCAATCTGTGATCCTTTGTGACGACAGCCCCAGGAAATTACAGATGCCTCTGGGTATTTTAAAGTCCTGGGGCACCTGGGTGGCTCAGCCCTTTAAGCGTCTGGCTCTTGATTTTGGCTGAGGTCATCTCACAGTTCATGGGTTTGAGCCCCCACATGGTCTGCTTGGGATTCTCTGTTTCCCTCTTGCTCTCTGCCCCTCCCCCAAGCACATGCAGTCTCTTATTCTTTAAAAAATAAGTAAATAAACATTTTTTAAATTAAAATAAAAGTCTGGAAGACTGGGGGCGCCTGGCTGGTTCAGTGAGTAGAGCACGCAACTCTTGATCTCAAGGTGGCGAGTTCAAGCCCCACGTTGAGCATGGAGCCTGCTTTTAAAAAAAATGCCTGGAGGACTTACGGAGTATGTGATAGCCTATGTCCTTCCCGTGGTTGTGCTGAGGCGGGAGTGGAAAATGCAAATGTGTCTGAGGACTGCCTGCAGATGCAAATAAGAGCAAGAGATGTGCTGGCCGAGGTGGGGGCCGCAGGGAACTGGGCAGCTCTGCCCCGTTCAAATCACGCTGCGGTTTCTCCCTCCTGAGGACCCCCTGCCTGGTATGTGCATTTGAGGGAGACGGCTGTGCACGTACCCAGCTCACCACCATACACCCCCCACCCCGGGGTGGGGGCAGGGGCAGGGACAAAGACAGACACACCACGAAGCTGGACTTCTCAAAGAGAGCTGCACGTCCAGATGTGTATGCAATATCTCTAAATGTTTAAGTCCTGCAGACACGGGGGCGCCTGGGTGGCTCAGTTGGTTAAGCATCTGACTTTGGCTCAGGTCATGATCTCATGAGTTCAAGCTCCGTGTGGGGCTCTGTGCTGACAGCTCAGAGCCTGGAGCCTGCTTCGGATTTTGTGTCTCCCTCTCTCTCTGTCCCTCCTCTGCTCATACTTTGTGTGTGTGTGTGTGTGTGTGTGTGTGTGTGTATGTCTCAAAAATAAATAAACATTTTTAAAAGTTTTTTTTAAGTTAAAAAACATATCCTGGCAGACACTTCAGAAATTAAAAAAAATTTTTTTAATGTTTTTATTTATTTTTGAGAGAGAGAGACAGTGTGAGCAGGGGAGGGTCAGAGGGAGAGGGAGACACAGAATCCGAAGACAGGCTCTAGGCTCTGAGCTGTCAGCGCAGAGCCTGCCTTGGGGCTCGAACCCACAAACTGCAAGATCATAACCTGAGCCAAAGTCAGACACTTAACCAACTGAGCCACCAGGTGCCCCAATGCTTCAGAAACTTTAAAACGGCTACACACACGTCTGTGGCTGGGCTTGGCCCCTGCAAATTCACGTCCCCTGCTCTGACCTTGGTGGACCAGTCACAGCTGATGAGCAAGGAGAGCTCACTGCTTGGACAGATCCCCGAAATCAGTGAGGGTGAAGCATGTCTGTGAGGATTTTGGTTTTGAGGTCGGATGAGCGTGCAGCCCTCCATCAGGCCTCCCTCTCTCCCATTCCCAACACAGATAAGATGGGAGGGGTGTCCCCGGGGCTCTCCCAGGCTGAAGCAGGAGAAATGGTAGCCATGTGATGAATGAGACCCCCAGAAGTGAAAGGGACATGTGAAGTCAGGAGGCAGACTGGGCTCTGAAGCCGGCGGCCAGGGCAGATCTTTCCATTGCTTCCAGCTTCAGTTTACCCCTCCTGCAAAATGGGCATCCGGCTGCCTCCCTGAGGCGGGTTCAGTGAGATGGGGTGGCTGAAATCCCGCAGGTCAAAGGGCTCAGGAGGGTGGGCTCCCCCCTCATAAAGAGAATGTTTGGCTTTCTGAGGGCAAGTCTCATGTCTTATTCCCAAACACAACAGAATCACCCTCAGTGGTGTTGGGAGACCAAAGGGGATCAATCCATGCCAAGCACTTAGAATAGCGTGTAGGACACAATAACATTCAATAAATACCAGTCGTTACTACTACTGCTGGTATTTGGTACCTATAAAATATGTAACATTATATATTATTCACTTGCTAATATATAATGCATATTATAAAATATATTTTATGCAATGCAGCATACAACATACGCAAGCATCTCTCTCCATTTATATGTATGCAAAATATATGTACATACGTGTATGTGTCCATATATATGGAGAGAGATAATAGAGATAAGATATTATATAACATTGTTGTACATATATATTATTATAATATAGTTCTGCAGAACGCTGTGCGAGAAGAGCTTTTTTACCCCCATTTTTACAATATATCGTATAATACGCATACACACACACATACATACATGTCGTGCTCATACAGACATGTATATTACATAGCCTGGCACATAGTAGGTATTAAAAACTACCATCCAGTATTTAGCAAATTTAGGGTCCATATTGCTTCTGTGTCCCACAGTACCGAACCTAGTTCTTTTTGTTTTTTAACAAGAAACTATTGTTTTTAATGTTTATTGATTTTTGAGAGAGAGAGAGAGAGCAGAGGAGAGGCAGAGAGAGAGGGAGAAAGAGAATCCCAAGCAGGCTCTGCGCTGTCAGTGCAGAGCTTGACCTGGGGCTTGAACTCACAAACCATGAAATCATGACCCAAGCCAAAACCAAGAGTCAAACGCTCAACCGACCAAGCCACCCAGGTGGCCCCCTAACCTAGTTCTTGATACATAGTAGATACTTAGAAAATGCTTTTCTCTTTTTTAAATTTTTAAATGTTTTTTATTTGTTTTTGAGAGACAGAGAGAGACAGCATGAGCAGGGGAGTGTCAGAGAGAGAGGGAGATACAGAATCTAAAGCAGGCTCCAGGCTCTGAGCTAGCTGTCAGCACAGAGCCCGATGCAGGGCTCGAACCCACAAACCGTGAGATCATGACCTGAGCCAAAGCCAGACGCTTAACTGACTGAGCCACCCAGGCGCCCCAGAAAGTGCTATTCTGACAGCCTCGGCCCCAAGTGCTGTACCTGACATCTATTTCATGCCAGGAAAGACCGCCTCTCTACTTAACCTCAGGTACACCTCCTAATTGTACTAGAAGAAAACACAGAAATCCCAGTTGTGCCCCTTCCATGCTGAGTGACCTTTGGCTGGTCCCTTTCCCTCTCTGAGCCACACAGTTCTCTGCTTGCAAACCAGGTGGAGAGGTTCTGCCCTGCGGTGGGTTCTGACGCCTGTCCTGAGGGGGCCCGTGACCCCAGGCCCGGCCTGATGCTGCCCCGAGCCTTACCGATGCTCTCCGTCTGCAGGTAGCACTTGCTGCCCAGGCAGTACCGCCACAGGCCCTGGTGGGCAAAGGACCCGGACAGCCGGTACTGCATCCAGTGATCGGTGGCTGTGGCCACCACCAGCAGGATGGTCCCCACCCAGGCACAGAAGAGGCCGCCACCCATGAAGCTGTACATGGTGATCTGTGGAGGAGGCGAGAGATGGGGTCAGGAGCTGGACTCCCGGGTCCTGGCAGGGGAAGGGGCTGGAGGCCTGGTCTCCCAGATCCCAGGTGCGGAGGGGGCTGGGGCTGGGACCCCACCAGTCCCCTGGGAGAAGAAGGAGCTGGAGCATGGACCCCTGGATCTTGGGGGAGGAGAGGCCTACAGGTCCGATGCCTGGTCCCTACCTGAGTGTCAGAGCCTGTGACAAGCCTTCCGTCTGCCTCGGCCCTTCTGTGCAGACTGAGCCGAGCCAGGTTGCTGGCTTCTCTGCTCCCTGGGTCCCCCAAATCCCTTAAGCCTCCCCACACAATGGCCCCGTGGCCCAGAAGCTTCCAGCAGCTAGAAGTGCAGTGGTGGCAGAGGCCGGTGGCGAGGCCCAGAATAGAATTCGCTGAAACAGGGATCCAGGCCCTCCCTCCCCACGGCCCCTGTCCCCCTGGCCTCCCTCTGTGGCCGTCCCCACGACCTACCCCTTTCACAGGCCTTGCTCACAGCACCCACTGGGCTAGCCCGAGCTGCGTAAGCACACACACAGAGACACAAGACATGGGGACAGTCATCCATTTATTGTTCAACCAGGCTCCCCACCCCCAAGGGCAGGAAAAGGGGTGCGGGTCTTTGGGGCCAGTGGGTTCTCTGCAGCTGGGTCACGGGGCATGTCCTGGCTGGGGCAGGGGAGGATGGGAGGGGGCTGGCTGGGGTTGAAGGTGGGCTGGGCTTGGGCTCAGGAGCAGGAGACAGTTAAGGTCGAGGGTTGGGGTGGGCCTGAGGTAGACAGGGAAGCGGGGAGTGAGGGTGCAGATGGGGACAGAAAAGGGAATGAGTGGGACTGGGGAGGTGGCATTGAGAGTGGGGACAGGGCTGAGGTTGTCACTGTGGTTGGGGCTGGAATTGCGAACGGGGAGTCGGGGATGCCTTGGGGCACGGGAGTGAGGCTCGGGGATTTTTCTGGTGTGGGATCCTGGGTCGGGTCCATGTTTCAGGGGGTGACTCGCAGGAGGCTGTGGTTTGGGGGCAAAAAGAGGGGAGCACGATGTTTCTTGGGGTATCGCTGCCTTAGCTGAGGTCACCCTGGGCTCCAGGGACACCCTCCTGGTGACCCTGGGGGCCCTCTCAGGAGTCTGGGGAGCCAGACCCTCAGGGTCCTAGTATTCCGAGTCCCAGTTTTCGGCCGCAGCAGCTGGCACGTCCTGGGGTGGCTCCCGACCTCCGGCCTCCTTCTTCCCGTCCTGGGCAGGCGGTGCTGGTGGTGCTGGCACCACCGGCGGAATCTTGGGGCCAGCCCCAGACCCCCGCCGCCAGCCCCTCCCTGGCTGCTCTGCCCTTCTGGGGCCCCATCGCAGCTGGCCTTGGCCCCGGGCTGGCCTGCGCCGGACGTCCCAGCCCCCATGTCCCCTGGACGGCCTGGTGGTGGCACCTGGCTGGGTGCAGCACGCCTCTGCATTGCAGGGGCAGGAGGGCAAGGACTGCTGGAGGGTGTAGGCCCCCAGCAGGGCGCTGTGCAGGAGGTAGGAGAGGGCGTCCAGACGGATGGGGACGGTGACAGAGGCCAAGCTCTCGGGGAGCCCCAGGTGGGCTGGATCCGGGGTCCCCAGGGGAAAATGTGGCAAGGCTGAGAACACTGCAGAGGGCCACGGCTCAAGCCCGGGTGACGGCAGGGACGGGCTGTTCCTGGAAGGACAAGAGGACAGGTCAGCAGACCTTGGCGTCTCTGTATGTCCTTCCTGCTCTATGTCCTTCCTGCTGTGGTCAGCACTTCTCTGGGAGTCCACGGAGCTGGCACCCACCTCTGACCTCCTTATCCCCTTCTCTCCATTTCCCTCCCCCTCCTCCTCTTCCCCCCCATACTTCTTTTCTTTTTTAAGTTTATTTATTTATTTAGAGAGGGGGGGAGAATCTCAAGCCGGCTCTGCCCTGTCAGCACAGAGCCCAATGTGGGGCTCAAACTCACTAAACTGTGAGATCATGACCTGAGCTGAAATGGAGTCTGACACTTAACCTACTAAGCCACCCAGGTGCCCTCTCTCTATCTCTGTCTCATTCATTCTTTCTTTTTCTTTTTTTAAACATTTATTTTTGAGAGACAGAGACAGTGTGATCAGGGAAGGGGCAGAGAGAGAGGGAGACACAGAATCCAAAGCAGGCTCCAGGCTCCTAGCTGTCAGCTCAGAGCCTGACATGGGCCTTGAACTCACAAACTGCGAGATCATGATCTGAGCGCAAGTTGGATGCTTAGCCGACTGAGCCACCCAGGCACCTCTCTGTCTCATTCTTTCTTCCAATCTCTCTGGACAGAGAGACAGACAGCTTTACCAGAACGTTAGCATCAGATAGAGCCCAGCTCCAGGCTGCCTCTCTCACGGTGCGTTTTCTGGGCTAATCATTTCCTTGAGCTGAAACCTTAATTTGTCACACCTGAAACCTTAATTTTATCACACCAGAAGATGCCCTCGCGGAGTAGCAAAGGTGCATACTAAGCACTTGCGTCTGACGATTATTATTACTATTTCTCCAGCCCCGTTCCTGACATTGCTGATTCTTCTTGTTCCTTCTTGAAATTTCTCCCTGTCCCAAAAATACCTGTTTCTAGCTGTGTCCCTATTTCTAAGTATCTAGCTCAACTCTGACAAGATCTCAATGATTCTGCTTCTAACTGATGATACTGAAGATTTTTTTTTCCTGATAGTCTCTCTGAGTCTGTCCATTCTGGGCCTGGTTTTCTCCGACCGCTTCCCTCTCTGGTCTCTGTCCTCCCCGCGGGGAGGGTCTCGTGTCTCTCACCCTTCGGGCTCAGTCCCTTCCTCCTGCTGTTCCATCTTTGCGGAGATCTCCCGAGTCTCTTCTTGCTCCTTCGCCTAGATTTCTTCAGGGCCCTGGGAGGCGGGGAAAGGTCTGGAAGAAAGTGGGCGGAACTTTGTTCGAAGTGGGGCGTGGCCTGCGGGGCGTGGGAGCCGCGGGGAAACAGTGCTGGGGTCCCGGGACCTAATTTCTCATCCCAACATATCTGGGGTCGCAGCTTTCTACCTCCTCGGGTCCCAGGAGTCCTGCCCCTAGCCCCTCCTCCCTCAGACCCAGGAGTCCAGGTCCCCAGCCCCTCCTCCCTCAGACCCAGGAGTCCAGGCCTCCATTTCCTCCTCCCTCAGACCCAGGAGTCCGGACACCCAGCCCCCTCCTCCCTCAGACCCAGGAGTCCAGGCCCCCAGCCCCCTTCTCCCTCAGATCCAGGAGTCCAGGCCCCTAGCCCCCTCCTCCCTCCGATCAAACCCCAGCCCCCTCCATCTTCAGACCCAGAGAGTCCAAGCCCCCAGCCCCTCCTCCTTCAGACCCAGGAGTCAGGACCTCAGCCCCTTCCTCCCTTTCCATCTGTATTTCTTTCTGGCTGTTTTCTCAGGGGTCCCCATGGTTCTTTCTGACTAAAGGGACATTTGGATAGGGAATTCTGGACCTCTGGACATTCCTCAGGGCAGAGGGGACAGTCGATGGGCTGGAGTGAGAGCTGGATTCCAGCCAGGCTCTGTCTCTGACTGACTTGGTGACCTCCGGTCCTTTTTAGTCTCTGTGCTTCCGTTTCTCCATCAGAGAAATGGGGCGAATATTACCTTCCAGGTTCTTGTGAGGTTTAAAGATACTACTTGTGTACAGTAGTCAAGGCAGAGTCTAGACTACAATTTGTTTCAACAAATTAGATTTACTTATCATTACTGCTGGGAGTGTTGGTAGTATTTTATTGGGAAACAATAGTCATTCTTAAATCTCTTCATTTAAGAAATATGCATTAAAAAAAATAAGTATGTATTCAGTGTCTGCTGTATGCCAGGCCCCTTGCTGGGCACTGGGGGTGTTGTCCTGGGCAAAATAGACGCAGCCCATAATCTTATGAAGCCCGTTAGCTACAAGAGAGCAAGAGGGGCAAGACACAGATAGTACATTTCCCGGAAGAATAAGTTGGTGGGGTGGGGGGGTGGGGGCGCCTGGTGGCTCAGTTAAGCATTCAGCTCTTGGGTTTCAGCTCAGGACATGATCTCACAGTTAGTGGGTTCAAGCCCCGTGTTGGGCTCCACACTGATAGTTCAGAGCCTGCTCAGGATTCTCTCTCTCCTCCGCTCTCTGCCCCTTTTTCTCTCTCTCTCAAAAATAAATTAAACATAAAATTTTTTTTAAGTTTATTTATTTTTGAGAGAATGAGAGAGAGTAGGGGAGGGGGGCAGGGAGAGAGAGGGAGAAAGAGGATCTGAAGTAGGCTCTGTGCTGACAGCAGAGAGCCCAACGCCGGGCTTGAATTCACCAACCCAAAGATTATAAACTGAGGTGAAGTCAGAAGCTTAACAGACTGAGCCACACTGGAACACCTAAAAAAAAAAATTTTTTTTTTTAAAGAATAAGTGAAAATGTGAAGACAGGGCAAGGGGATGTAGAGGCACAGGGGGGGCAGGGTGGGTATTTGAATAAGATGCTCAGGGAATGATCCTGTGGAAGGAGCCAGAAGACCTTGGTGTTGAGGGAGGGAACAGGAAATGCAAAAGTCTGAGTGTGGAGCAAGCATAGCATTTGAGGCACTGAGAAGGAAGGTGCTAGGAGGGGGTGCAGGATAGGTCTCTTTGCTTTTAAATAAAATTTTTCTTTTGGAATACTTTTATTTAGAACATTTTTAATATTTTTGAGAGAGAGACCCAGAGTGTGATCGGGAGAGGGAGACACAGAATCCAAGCAGGCTCCAGGCTCCGAGCTCTCGGCACGTGGGGCTCGAACTCACAAAACGTGAGATCATGACCTGAGCCGAAGTCAGCTGCTTAACTGACTGAGCCACCCAAGTGCCCCTGGAATACCTTTATATTTACAGAAAAATTATAAAGATAATACAGAGAGTTCCCTTACACTCCTCACCCAGCTTCGCTTAATGGTTATCTTCTTACATTGTTGTGGAACATTTGTTGCAACTGAGAAACTAACATGACTATTTAAAAAAAATTTTTTTTTAACATTTATTTTTTTTTTGACAGACAGAGACAGAGCGCAAGTGGGAAGGGGCAGAGAGAAGGACACACAGAATCCGAAGCAGGCTCCAGGCTCTGAGCTGTCAGCACAGAGCCTGATGCGGGGCTCGAACCCACAAACCATGAGATCATGACCTGAGCTGAAGTTGGATGTTCAACTGATTAAGCCACCCAGGTGCCCCTGAACTAACATGACTATTAACCATACTCCAGGCTTATTTGGATTTTACCAGTTTGCACTCCAATGTCCTCTATTTTCTGTTCTAGAACTGATGCAAGGTACCATTTAGCAGCCTCGTCTGTGGTGCAGCATACATTCAGTCTTCCCTGGCTTTTCACAACCTTGCCCATTTTGAGGAATACTGTTAGTTATTTTATACAGTAGAGGTCTATTTTAATTTGTAATTATAATTCATTTAGTCCTCACTTCACAGATGATCAGACCGAGCCTCAGAGGGT